>JABASD010001761.1:0-34856 GCA_019776165.1 Pogonognathellus flavescens
AATACTTCTATTTTTATGTAATGTTACTAAATCTTTTATTTTTTAGTAATGAGACGCCAAAAGAGAGTAAAAGCGAATTAAACCTATCCTCTAATTTAGTGAGCTTTAGGCTACAAAGTACATACTCTACATACTATATATGAAACTCCAGCAGTAAATACCCGCAGGGTTTTACCAAGCTTGACTTTTAAGTATAGAAATGTGACTCGTGTATGAATTTTATGACGTTTATGTAAGCTAAAGCTTTAATATATACTTTTGAAAGAATGAAACCGGATTTTAGGGTATTCTGATAGATATAATATACAATTGGCATAAAAACTGTGGTAAAACCTTGCAACCATTTTTCAACGTTATAAAGATTGTTGTATTTCACAGTGTTTTGGTGTTCGGGAGAATATTTCAATGGCTGCTAAATTTACTGTTCGTTTTAATTTATTAATTTAACGCAGGCTGTGTCGGGTATTTTGGAATTACCATTGTCCTTGATGGTGGTCAACTTAGCTCAAACGCCAAACTGGGATCTGGCAGCCGAAATGGTAAATTTGAACAGCAAAACGTATCGAACGGCAAAGCAATGCAAACACAGGTAACGCAACTATGGTCTTCTTTCTTAAATTAATGTAATTTAGCATTTAACTGCTCATTTTAACTTAACTTAACAATAAATCACCAAACCAAGCCCTAGACAATGGAATGCAGTTGCAGTAGTAATACATTTTAGGAGTTTGCTAAAATTATTGGGATGAAGAGTGATTATTTATATAATTTTTCAGAATCGGTGCAATCGATTAAAATACCTTAAAATTTCTTGTGGCTAATTAAAATTAACACCAGACCAGGTTTACATATGTAGTAGAGGGCGGATTGGGTTGGCTTTTTCCGACCCAACCCAATTTCGATCCATTAAGAGCCCAACCCAACCCAAAACCCAGTGCTAGAATTGTATGGCCAACCCAACCCAATGCTAAACCATGACCACCATAACCCAATCCCACCCGAAGCCACACCAAACCTCATAATATATATCTATATTATATTATGAGGTTTGGTAAACTGAAATGAAGCCAGAATCTACAATGAATATGAGAGTACTGTTGCGTGGAGTACCTTCCACCTCAATATGTTTACATATATGAATATTAAGTTAATACCGTGAGGAATAAAACATTATTAACAAATTAATATCGATGACTCGACCCATTCAGTCCCAATGTTTTCCAACCCAACCAACCCATTTTTAATGACCTTCGAAAAAACTGAGACCCAACCCGACTCAATAAATTCGATTAGGTTGGCCCAATTTCTGGGTTTTGGGTTGGGGGCCGGCCTCTAATAGGTAGTCAGTTTAGGGACTGAAAAACCGTTCACCGTATCCTCCTCGCTAAAACTGACTGACAATTCACTAAAAACTAATCAATAATATATCCCTTCGGTTCGGAGTATTCGGAGTGTAGTTACAACGGAAGAGTCTTAGTAATCGCTATACCATAAGTATTGCCCGTTAATTATTTACCTAGTATGATAGAACTATGGTGTCAATGAAATAATTAATGTCACGAATATATAGTCAATTCATCATTAAGGCTCTAATACAAGAACGTGTTTTATTATTTTTCCATTGAATTTTTTACGTATTTTATCATAAGCCTTTTAAGAATAAAGTATGCTAAACATATTGCCGAAGGATAATGGAGTTTTAAAAACTTGTATCATCTTAAATTACAATGAATTTACAAATAAATAATACTCAGAAAATAAGAAACCCCAATAAAATACTTAAAATACTGATTTAACTAACTAACTAGGGTTATTTTTCAGTTATTAGAAACTAAATAAATAATTATTATTAATTCATAACCAATTTAACGAAGGAGGCTTAATTTTTACTGTTTGTGGCAGATATGAAACTGTTGTTGGACCAAGAGATGAAGGCAAATTATTCTTCGAAGCTCCAGCCACTACTCCCACCGCAAGTTCTCCTCAATCACCTACAGTCAAAAAGAAGAAGTCGAAAGCATTTATTAAGATTGGTCCTCCTTCTCCTACGAGAGCTGCCCGACTAAAAACCACGTCGCAACTAATGGCTCAGGATAACAACAGTCAGATTAGCACATTATTTACGCAAAAGTTTGATTATATTAAAAGTATTACAAATCGTAAAGTCCCTACCAACAAACCGATGACCGTAAACCCTCATGTGAAGCAAAGTAAACAAGCAGCAATATTTGCGGAACACGGAATTAATTACGACAACCCTTTGCCCGCTACAACAATTGCACAAACGAGATTTGAGCGTTTGCAGATGGAAAGAAAAAAGCTAATCGCAGCTCAGCAAGCAGCAGCTGCGGCAGCCGCCGCATCTGCAAATGGGGGGGTACTAAATTCACCCACCACCAACACAAGTTTACTACCTGGAGGGATTCTGTCTACAATTGCGTCTTCTAATGTATCTCAAATACCTCCCACTCCCTCACCAGTGCAAGGATCTCTTCAATTACCCGGTGTTAACATTGGAGCTGGAGGACACGTCGGCGTGGGATTAGCAACAAGTCAAACTGCAGTAGAAGTACTTCAAAAGACGAGACAGCTTAACAACGTAACTAATCTTACCAATGCAGCAAATGTATAGTTATGAAACTTATCACTATACAGTTATTTACCTAACCTGAGCTTACACACTTAGTAGTAGTAGTAGTAGTTGTAGTACAGTAGTAGTAGTAGTAGTAGCTAGTAGGTAGAAGTTGTAATTGTAGTAGTTATTTACCTAACCTGAGCTTACAGATATAGTAATAGTTGTAAGTAATAATATTTAATTGCAACTCTGTCGTAAGGATACAGTACGCCTAAGAGAGTTTTTGTTAAATAAATACTTACCCTAAGGTGCAAACAATTTTGCGGTTCAGTGTGAACGTTCGCAAATACTGAGTTATGCAAATGTTATGCCCTCCAGAGGTGTTGGGTCAAAATTGTGAATTTTTGCCCATCAAACATAACCACTTTTGTAGTACCTATGAAGGGATCACAAAAGTATAATTTTTGTTTCTACGTAAACTTAATAATTGACTGAGTAACTTTAAATTATTGTTATGTGTCAAAGTATGATAAGACTTACAAAAGTTGAAAACGTGATTTTGTACACTAGCCAATGAAAGTAAAATTACCAAATGCAATGACACTTAAACTGACTGAGTAATTTTAAATTTTGTGATGTGTCAATGTCAAAGTATGATAAGAGTAACAAACGTTGAATTAAGTTGAACACGTGATTTTGTACACTAGTCAAAGTAAAATTACCAAATGCAATGACACTCTAAGCGTTTTTCGTCCTGAATGCGTCAACCCGTCAACTATTACTGTAACTTCCGCTTGAACTAGGTCAATTGATTTGCAAACTAATCAGCTCAATAACAGTTCGTTTAGTGATATTAAAGAATACGAGTTACCATTTAAAGTTTGTTTTTATAACAGTAAACCAATTTCACCTCGATAAACAAAACCACAGAAAAAAGAATTCCCTTTGAAATGTATTAGCAAATTATAAAACTATTTTGTGAATATAACGTTTGTCTGCACAAAATAAGAAACATGGTAAAAGCTCTTTACTTTACTCTGTAAAATTTTATTGTAATAATTTTTTAAGAAATTTGTAATGAAAAATTTTGTTAGGTATGCAGTTGTAAAATGTTAGTTTGAAGTGTGGATGGTAATGGTAAAGTTAAATTTAATTGAACTGATTAATTTGCAAATTATTTAATTTATTGTACAACTTAACAAAATAATTTCCACCATAATATATTTATTGTAATTTAATTGAAGTATTGTGCCTAACTGATATCACTTTCACTTTCAGCGACTTAATTTAAGTCAACAATCGGTTCAGTTACAACATCAGCTCCAAATATTACAGCATAATCAGCTTCAGCAAGCAAAGCATAAACAAATTCAATTTGCTTTAGCTCATCCTCAGCAATCTCAGGTTGTCACTGCTCAACCACAGGGGGTTAGTAGTCCCCAACATCACATTATTCAAACGCAGCAGCAAGCAATTCAAATGAAGCCACAACAGCAGTCGCAGACTCAACAACCAACAGTTGTTTTAAGTGCTGGTTTGGCACAAGCTCTTGGGACAACAGTGGGTTCGCAAGTGAACACTCCAGGGGGAACTGTTACCATGAGTACAGTTGTTAGTAATCTAACGGCCACACATTCCGTATCCACGGCTTCGTCGAGAAATCAGCAACTCCTGCAATCTCAACAACACTTACAACAACAACAGCAGCAGCAACAACAACAGTTGCAACCCCTCTCAACAATTACCATGCACGACTTGGTGTCAGTCGCATCTCCTCAGCGACTCAATCAGACCATGACGACTATGGCAACGACAACCTTGCAAAGCCAAAGTACACCATCCACAATTGTCTCTCTGACTCCTGGAACTGTAATCGGAACTGGACAACAAATCACTAAACTTGTCCCAGGTCATGCGACGCTGGTGTCTGCGTCACCTAAAGGTAAACTATACTACATTTATCTACACCCTATTGAATAACATAATTACTGATGTAGTAAACTACGAATAAGATAAAGATAATCTAACTACTGGAAATAAAATGAGTGAAGCAATTTGTAATTATTAGTACATACACAGTTACATTTTGTGAGATTGAAGTACACAGAACATATTGTTATTGCTGTAATTGTCAAGCAATAAATACGTAATATAATAAAGATGATTGTTTCAATTTTTAGGTACTCCAACGTCAGGAACGGTCACTATGAAGGGCTCCAACGTGAATACGATGCAACTTCAGTTTGTTAGATCTGGTGCACTAATACGACAACCGTCTACTGTGACAACCGCCTCGCAACAGCAACAATTAAGGGAGCAGATGCAAAACCAGCAGATTAAAAGAATTCAAGTAGTAACAAGCACAGGACAAACAGCTATTGTGAGCTCAGCAAATATCACATCTGGAGTTGGAGGAGTTACAGTTTCTGGTTCACCGACATTGTCAAGTTCAACTTCAACTATTACCACCCAACAAAATACTCATACAACCTCTTCTATGTTGCCCGTTAGTTCTTTATTTCTGAGTTTATAATAATTGAATTGTTGCACCTACTTGGTGTAATATTGGATTTCTGTTTTCTCTGGATTGAAGAAAAGTGTTATTATAACTTTTTGTAGGTTTCACTTGTCCCGGCTTCACCAATGATGACTGTAAGCACGTCAACTCCCCTAGGAACTGTTGCCACCGTAGTTACACCTGGAAGTACGCGGCAGGTCCAGGTAATTTTTTTGCAAATTAACAAATCGAATGGGAGATTTTTCTACAATTAATATTTATATTGTCTATTACATATTGTGTAAATGTTTTTCCAGTTGGTAAGGCAGACTACAGTGGGAGGGAAAACAGTGACTAGAGCTATTTCTGAGTCTGAAGTCGCCGCAATCTTGAAACAACATGGTTTGCAAAATTCTAAATTAGCAATAGCTAGTAGTTCGGGTGGAGGGCAATTGGGTGGGCAAAAAGGTCAAGTAACGCAAGTACAAGTTCCTGTTGGAAGCTTAGGGAACATGCCTACGCATACTTTGCTGACTTCGGTCAACTTGCAGGTGAGTCATGAAGCTACCAATTTTAAAACATTCGTCATTAAAAATATCATTGAAAAGGAAATAACGTTAATTGTGGGTTATGTTTGATTTATCATCGTTTAGAATCTGGGTTTCAAAATGCAGCAAACAGGAAGCGGGTCTCCTGTAGCGACTATTGTAAAAACATCTGCAAGTCAAGCTGGGCAGTCTGGAACTGCAGTTTTTCCTTTAACACTCTCTCAGGTTAAAAATGTTGGCAAGGCTACTACCGTAACAACGAAACAACAACAACAAATGCAACTAAATTTACAGCACCAACTACTAAATCAAAGAAGACAGCAGCAGCAACAGCAGCAGCAACAACAGCAAAATGCAAACAAAATCACTCATATTACTCAGGTATGATTATTATGAATCATTATTTAATATTATTATTTAAAGCCATGTACCTAATTAAAAAAATGTTGTCGACAGCAGCTTATTGCAATGTCAAATATTGTGTTATGTTGTAGTCGTGGATAATACGTTAATATGTAACATTTTCATTCAGGTAACACCTCAAGGTACAATGCCAACTCAGTTAATTGTCCAAGCAACTCCAAAGCAGTTGCAGAATGCAATGGCGCAACAACAGTTCAATCAAGTGTTCAAGCAAGTGAGTTAAATGATTTAGTTCAGATTTTTATTAATATTTTCACATTTTGAACAAATGTGCAGTCCTATTTATCATTTTGTAAAATTATTACAGGTGACATCTTCAGGACAGATCTTGAGCCAGAGTGGACAAGTTTTGCAGGCTCACATGATGTCGAAACCGATTTCTGTTGGAAACTCTCCCACGACAATGGCCGTTACCTCAAGTGCATCCGGGAATTCTGTGATAGGGACTGGAAATCCAGTTGTATCCCAAGGGCAATCGGTAACAGTGTCCGCAAACCTAATGAATCCTGCAGGACAGAATGTTCATGCAAGAATTGTTCCAGTGAGCTCTCCCGGTCTTAAACCAAGCATCCAGGTATTGAGATATGCGGAGTGATCATACAATACAATAGTTTGTATGTGTGTGGGAACTGTTAACGTTAAAATGGAATTTACTTTTATTATTATTGCTCCTTTTGCTAATCGATTTTATAATATTTATATCTCTTAATGCAAGTATCCGTAATATTTTATCACAATTATTTCCAATGTTTTCCAACTTTTGAAGCCCTGTTAACCAAATAGTTGAAAAGTAATAATGAATGATTATTGTGTTCATATAGGTTGTTTCTGCACCAAACACAATATTAAGTACGGGAAATTTAGCGCGACCGCAAATTACTTCTACGCCTACAAGTATCAGCTTTACCAACATTAAAATGACACCTAGTTTGGCCCAGGTAATTTCAACGTTTACATTTATTCATAAATACTTTTTGTCAGTGCCTTAACTAATACGATGTTAATTGCTTGTCTTTCGAATGAGGAAATTCCATGTTATAAATGATGAACTGATTAGTTAGACTCCATGTCAAATAAATTTCGAACATTCCAGTGGTCGTGATAGGGCTAGAGTCAACTTAGAATAATTTTGTATCAGTAGCTATATTTCTATGAATTGCTTAACAGTTGTTCTATAGCCATGTAGATTGTAAATTGGTGTTAGATTCCTATTCATAAAACCTTTTTACTAAACTCTGTTATTACTGTATCTCGCAAAAAAATATTTTAAAACAAGAGTTACTGTAGTTATGATTTATCTGTAGTCATGCTTGGATGAAATTTGCTAATACTTTTGTTAAGTTGTTAGATTCAATCAATTGTACCATTTATATTAACCATTAATTTTTCTCTTTTTTCAGAATACTCCTCCCTCCATGCAGGGTCAACCTCTTTCAATTAGATTACAAACGTCTACCGGTATTACCAGTTCGAGTGCAATTACTTCTGACAGCTCTCCAACAGTAACAACTCTGTCAAGTGCGGTGCCTTCTACGGTTACAACAATGACTACCACACCAACAACTCCTATACTGTCTATGAGTACTCCTGACTTACAGCAACAATCATCGGGCGACAGTCCAAGTAAAAAGTGAAGTTTATTGTTAAAGACAATTATCATGGAATGAATTGCACTGTGGTAGATTCCAAAGTTCGTGGGTTTGTTAATTAATATAATGTGCCTGTGACTGGTTTTATTTTCATCTTTTAGATATCATTTCCATGTGTTTCTTCCACTATTCTTTCCTTTTTTATTCATATGCTTTTGAACCTGAAATTCTTAACTGAAACTGTTATGAAACCTTAACTCAATATAACTGAAATGTATTTCTAGGCATTTATTTGTATAAATATTTGTAAAACGTTGAGTGTTGAGCATAAACGTGGTTGTATTAAAACATTATTATTTTTGCCCATCAACAATTACATGGTGTTTCCATTATTTATAACAGTAGTATTTTCACTTTGCTGAAAAAATATTCGAGCCGAGCTCAAATTGTAACGAAGTAGGTGGAATTCCTGCAAAAAATCCTGAACTCGTTTAGCAGTAAGTGTGTTAGCCTGCTGCAGTTTCTCGTCCTTCTTAGATTGATTTATGACCTGCAAGGCATTTTGCTTTTCTTCCGTTAATTTTTTTGTCACCCCGGAGAACCATCCGAGAGAATCAAAATCATTGTCTTGGCCCAAGACCTGAAGTAGATAGGCTACACCTAAGAACCAAAAATTGAATGGGTAGTTGGAGTTACCATTGAATTGATAATCAGTAATTAATATATAATCCCATTTAACGTTTGAAATTTGTTATCTGTGCGTGCTTACCCATCGGAAAACCATCATCTGTGAATACTGTGCTCGATTTAGACTTTTTTGTTAGTTTTTCTTTGCAAGACCGTAAATGATCTACGTAAGATAGTGTCAGGGCTGGAATGATGACATGGAAATTCTTTAGATGTGCATTGCTACAGGAATCAAAATATAATCAAAATCAGTAAAAAAAAATGTAGTGCTAATACCAAAAAATGGGAATAATTATATTAAAATTCAGACATTTAATCAGGTGTTTTTTACAAGAACAACGCTAAATATTAATGAATTGGTAGTTGAGAGAATAAAATACTACAACCTTAAACTCTTGCAAAATGTAAATATTATTGGGGCAAAAAGTGTATAAAATATAATTATTACCGGACATCACGACAGGGTGCTTGGAATGCCGACACAAGTAAATGGAAGTAATTAACACCTCCAGAAAAAGACAATGTGAGTGTTTTTAATGCAGACTCGACGTTCTGAGTAGACCTAAGCAGTTCTTTATTAACACCATTCTCAGATTCAGCATGACTCATAGATTCAAAATCTGCTACATCGTCCAAGTCAGGAATAAATCGACATCCTCCGGCCAAAAAATGTATACCACCCGATCGAACGAGTCGAACAAACCTAGGAAGAAGTAGGAAAAAATCAGCACAATTTTTTAAAAAGAATTACAGCATTGACAATTATTTAAATGAAGACCGGAATTTTCCTTTTGTATTCTTTCCCTATAATTTTCTAATATCAATAGTATTAAAATGTTACAATTGATAATTTCCTGATCATACCCTAATGCATTTCCAATGTGGGTAATCAAGATTCGAAATTGGTCCAAGGGTGACAGGCCGTCAGGTGTGAGACCCAATTTGCGGATTCCACGCTGAAATTTCAGAGCACGATCATAAGGAAAGGAAGTGTGGAGCGATGAATTTTCTTTATTGCCATGTTTAAACTGTCTAATGTCTTTGGTAAGGCGGGATTTGATTTGTTCGTCATATAGGAATTGCGAAAATGCGTGAATTTTTGTCCGAAGGAAGTGATATGTATAGTTCACAGTCGTATTGGCCATCCCAGGACCGTGGGTTCTCATAGAATTGGCCAAGTGGCGTATGTTAACTGTGTCCAAGTGCTTATTCGGTGAATTTACTTGAACAAATACTTGGTTGTTAAGATTGTATGTGAAATCCACAACAAATCTGTTCAGGTTTCGAACAATCTCCAATATGTCCAACCCCTGCAATATTTAAAAATTTAAAAATTAATTATATATATTAAGCCGTAGACGTTTGAATAGGTTTTAATTCTAATTAGGTTACAGAAGTATAGTTGGCTTTTTTTGGCATTACTTGTTCAAGTGTGTGACCGGGTAGATGATCGTCCAAAATCTCCAAGTGATATTTATCTTGAGCGAGAACACGCATTGTTGCATAAGATTGCCAATCGTGTAAAGCGACTGAGGCCAAATTATAGAACGTTTTACTGAGGTAATATTCTGTCTATATTAAGTATTAAAAGATTTGTCAGAGATTGTAAGAAAACTAGCATGTTAAATGCAATACGATTTTGTTTACACTTACAATGTTTTTAAAGCTGATTTTACGTTCATTGAATTGGAACGAAGGTGATTCGAGAAGGCATTGTAATTCTTTCACTCCTTGTCTAAAAGGCGAATTGTCAGTTGTAGTAACTTGCAAATGAGAATGACTTAATAATCTCAATTCAGTTTCCACATCCATGCATAACTTTTCGACAAATTGAATTCTAACATAACTTTCCACATCTGAATTGAATGCTTTTTTCGCTTGTTCCCTATGGGGACTTTTCTCCAGCATTACATTGCAGTCTTGAACAATAAGAAAAATCAACGGTAGTTTTGATATTTCGATTTCCTTCGCGTAGATGCAAGAAAAGTACGTGGAGAGGATGATCCGGTGCCAGTAAATCGCCGATCCATCACAAAATTGTCGAATTTTGTCATTAAGTCCAACTAAATTGGTTATTCTCTCGACAGCAGCGACAATAATTGAATACATTTCGTCATCCTTCCATTGCCGACAACTGGCTGCAGCCCAATCCAAGGCTACTCTCGCAACAAGCAATCTCTTTTTTGATGGGGGTCCTTTAAAAACATTTTCCAAAATTAATAAAATGGACAAAGAATCCAAACGTAGTTCATCTACTTTGCGTTGGGAATCATTGGCCGATTGCATTGACTTTTTTGCTTGCTTTAGGTTCACAAGTGCTGTATGCATCACATTTTGTACAATGTACATGGCTGAAGAACATATATGAACGCTATGTCGGAAATTAACACATTCAATGAATTTGAGCAACTCTAGTATTTGGCACAAGCGGCACACCACCTGTTTAGTAACTGGTCTTCCGAGAGCTGCATGCATATTTATCACAAGTCGAAAATTTAGACTGAGACTCTGAGCAAACTTGACGCCCTGAAGAATTAGATTGCATCTTTTGGACAAATCTTCTAATCGAAGATGGTTCACTTCTTTTGCATTCATCACTTCCTGGAGGTTTAGAGACCATGAGCAAACTTGCATTTGTAAAGTTTGAAGCTCTTTTGAAAGTCCTTTAACTTTTTGTTCCAGGTAATTGTGACGACCGGTTGAAATAGTCTGCAACGTTTTTGTGTCCAGAAGTACGCCATTTGTTGGCGGTTGCATCGAGTTGAGAAATGTTTCAGGAATCCACAGGAGGGAACCCGCAATAGGCACACATGGAATTTTTTTCAGTCCTTCCCAAACGGTCTTATAAAATATTTTCTTCGCATCGATACAAAACGGGAATAAATTGACTACCAATATATACATTGATGCTAAACCAACAGGTTTCAGTACTTCATTTCCGTCAAAAAAATCCCTTTCGACGACACTACTTGTTGTTGTTAAGTAGTGAACAAATTTATCGCACAGAGTTACTCCACGGCCAATCGATCTTGCAACATCTTGGGAAATTCCGGAAATGAAATTCCTAAACATGTTACTTCCAACGACGTCAAATTGTAACTGGGTCAAATCTTTTTCCAGCTTCAGAAGTTTTTCTGCAGAATCTACTCCAAAATTTGCACTGTCAGCCCTCACGGATTTTATCATTTGTTTGTACTTTGTGAAATGTTCTTGTATCATACTCTGATTTCCAATAATTTCGTCAAGAACAACCATAAGAGACAACAAGTCTGCGAACTCTTTGAAAACTGAAGGTAAATAAACATTTGCGATTGAAACGACGTGTGGTCTGGAATCTTTAAAAAGGGAACAAAGCTGTTGAATGAAGTGGCTTGCTAGTGCACGGGTGCTTCTTGCAAATTCCGCTAATTCGTACAATACTGAAAGAAAATTGGATATGGAAAGATGACCATCTCCTTCTGTCACTGATACGGAACTAGGATCACTCTCGAATCCATCGCCATACAATACTATTTGCTCGACGAATGTTTTCCATCCGTAGGAACTCATTTCTTTTATCTGACTTGTTAGACTGACTAGAACCAAAATGACTTTTTGGATATCAGGATTGCCTTCTCCATTAACTTGGATAGTGATAAGCTCTTCGTATGATTTTGTTTCAGGCAAGGGAGTCCACGATAACTGAATAGGATCGGAGTACAAATTCCAAATGTTATGTGTCAGTGGATAGGCAGCAACAACAGAGGAGCCCGTTGTTCCTTTACTTTGAATTGTCGATTGTTTTTCTTTGTCATCTTGAAAGTTTTCGGTTCCACTCCAATTTAAATTTTGTACTAGTTTTTTCGAGTGCTCTTCCAGAAACACTCCAAATTTTTTAAGATATTTTTCTGTTAATGTTCGATGTGCAACTACGTCCGCTTCGTCATACATTCTGTTTTGATTATTTCAGAATATAATTTCTCTATTTAACTGTATCCAGAAAATCTGGCTTTGAAAGTCCAAAATAGCACCTTTTTGTTCCAAAAAATAATTGGCCTGTGAATAAATTAAACGTAGAATTTTTTAGTTTTTAAACCTAAAAAACTGTATTGACTACATGATTTCAGAATTATATATTTGATTAGTTTTATGAATGACACAATGACTGTTTCTTAAAACCCAATGATTGGCAAAAAACAATCACTAAAGAAATTTAAAGCTATTTCATTTACTTCCGTTTCATCATCACATTACACTTTACAGTTTCAAAGTTTTAATGTAATAATGGCTGCTGTCAGCTGTGAAGCATTACGATTACATTTAGTTTAATTACTCTACAAAGTGTTTTATCATTAATCAAACACCACAAACCTTCACAAACATAGAAACGAAGTATTGCTGAAATATTTCAGCAATGTGCTTTCTGACTTTCAGCAACGGTTTATTAATTTTTGAAAATGGAATGGTATATATTTACTAGATTACAGTACATCTTTGCTTTGTTTCGTTGTTGGTCGGGTGAAATTAGTGACTGTTAACAAATGTCTTGCTCTTGTCTAAACACTACTTAAAGTAGTCAGTTTTAAAAATTGAGGATGAATAGAAACTGATTTTTTAAAGTAAAATTTAACATATAAACAATAATTATTGAATAACAAATAATGGAATCACAAAAAATAAAACCTTACCGTCATACACTTTTACTCTTGCCTACAGTGGGAAAACTGGTCATTACAATTTATCAGTTGACACTTAAAGTATTTAGTCTTTACGTACTATTTTTAATAATTACAATTTACACGAGAGCGAAAAGTTAAAGCGGAAATTGACGTGTTGATTTGTTATCAAAATTGTCCTGTATCAATCAGTCTGTCAGACTCTTATACTTATGTTGTGGTTTTTAAATTTTGCGAATCTGCCAAATAATTGTTCCGAGGGAAACATGTGGCATTCAAAGTCTGTTCATTGATTCATTCTTCCGCAGATGCACTACAACGACTTCAACTCGAAATTGCGTGCCTCTTGAATTGCGATCAAGAAGGTCGAGAATGGAGAACATCAACAGTTACTGTTTGTCTTATTTCAGGGTTCCGAAACATCATCGTTATTATTTTTGACCTTCTCGTAAGTTTTACAGCCGCTTTTAATAGGGGGGTGTGAATGCGACTACAATTATTTGTTATTTAATTTTTTTGTCCTTATAATTACAATCTTTAAAACTAATTCATTTGTTTTAATATTTGTTTACATGTCACCTGTTGTAGGAAAAGATTCTTCCGCACTGTATCAATCTGCCGGTTTTCAGATATTCTGACTGAAGTTTCCTGTCATTGATTCCTCATAGTAATCACGCTAAAAGCGTTTTTCAGTTGTACAAGTCATTAAAAATGGCAACCTACCGTAAGCGAAAGCGAGCTGAACTGGAAACCGATGATTACAGTGCTGGCATTGAAACTGAAATGTCAAAATTTTCTCAAAGTTCTAATAAAAAGAATACTATCGATTCGGATGAAGAAGATGAAGAAGAAGAAGAGTACAACAAGAAAAAATATGATGTGATGAGCCAAGATGAAATCGAAGGCATGTGATAGACTATTTTTTATTATGGTCATTCAGTCTTGGTTAATTTCAGAGACATGCATGAACATTCAAGGTTTTATTTTCTCATTTTTTATATGAATGGTATATATTTTACATTCGTACAGGTCAAGAAGATGGAACCGTAGAATTTGACGGCGAGACAAAAATAACACCATTCAATATGAACAACGAAATGGAAGAAGGTTACTTCGATGGAAGTGGAATGTATATATGGAATAAAAAAGATGCAAACGAACTAACTGACAGCTGGTTAGACTCAATAGATTGGGTTAAAGTAAGTTGTACAGGGCATTAAGTTTTAATCACGTACTAATGAAATGTCTGATGAAAAAGTAACGCATTATACTTTCGTTTAGGTAAAAAAGGTTCCTGAAACCAAGACCACCTCGGACGAACCAAGTTTTCAATCGCAAATAGAAGAAAAGCTAGATGTTTTGACATTGTATAAATCATTAATACATTACCTTAGGCCCGGGGAATCAATTCTGCAAGCTATTAAGCGACTGGGTATAATTTTCTTAGTTGTAGTAACAACATTAAATAATTAGACATTTTAATATTAAATATAATGTGGTAATGATATGAATTTATGTATTAAATTTGCAATGTTTTAGGAGGAAAGAAACAATTATCTGCATCCGAAAGATTGAAACAAAAAAAGTTAGCCAAAGCTGGGAAAGTCACCGAAGACAAAGGGAGTGGTGACCCAACACCTTCATCGTCTTCTAAATCTACTCAGGAGGAAACAGACGTTGCAAAATTGACAGAACTTGCCAATAAAATATTAACGCTGACTGGAAATATGGACATATATCAAGAAACTTTTGAAAGCGTTACTTTTAAAGTAAGCATGTGCTTGGGTCGAAGATTTCATATTTACTTTGCCGTCCATAAAAATATATTTTTGTAATTAACAGTGCATTGCAGCTTACCAATCTGAAGTTGGACTTTCACAATGTTTTTAGAAATTATCTTTTGATTGGGTATCTTATTATTATATTATTCCCTATTCAGATTTCAAAGAAAAGCAGTATACAAAACTCAGAAGACACTGAAGATGACTTGGATATGTTTTCTGATGACTTCACTAACAAAGAGAAAGAGACAAAAATGGAATCACAGCAGACTCCTGAGGAAAATGCTTCCGGTATGTTTTTATCACAAATGGAATGAAAACTATTTTGCAAGGTGCAATCCCAACAGCAGATGTATCGGAGAAAGATTCTATCTTTTTCATTCATTTTGATGATCTAACTGATGTAATGACAATGATGATATAATAACTTCGTCTACATTGATTTTACATTGATTTTGCAGAGAGTGATGAAGTAACATGGGAATTTAAATGGGAAGATAAAGAAGAGGCTGAAATGTACGGTCCCTTTTCGTCTTTGCAAATGCAATCTTGGGTCACCGAAGGATACTTTAAAGGAGGAGTATATGTACGGAAATGTCGTCAAGGGGGACAGTTTTATACGTCAAACAGGATAGACTTTGATCTATATTGTTGAAAAACACGAGTGAGACCTATGTAACATTGTTACAGCTTCAGTGATTCGAAATAACGAGGAAAGTTTACTACATGAAAGGAACCTTTTCATCACCTCTTAGTGTTTTACTCTCACATACTGCAAGCACGTTAATTTCTCCATTTTTTATCACCCACAGCTAAAGCTATCATTTATATTTGAATGTTCTATATTAAAATTCTTATAGTCCTATAAATTATGGTTTTCTGTGTGCATACATTATTTTAATATGCATCTTTTAGATAAATAGAATTAATGCATTTAAATTGATTAAAATAGAATAGAGAAATAGTAATACTCAATTCATATGGTACCAGAAACCTAATGTCTTTACTGCTTAAAAAGTTGCTAGAAATAATGTAGAATATTATTTTAAAACTATAATTTTTTAATTCATTTTGCGAAATATGGGAAAACAATAGATATTGTAGCACAATACAAAGAGCATAATATATATATTCTATCATCTGACATGAGACAATCTAATCTATCAATTTGAGGAAAAAATATGGGTTTATATAATAATAACATTATTGCAAGTTCAGGGAACATACAGCGTAGTTAAAGTGTACTTTAGAAGTATCTACATCTGAAATCGTACAATAAATATACAGGAGATCTGCGTATTTATGAGGTATTACCACTGTTTTTTGCCTTGTAGTCTTTCAAAGCTGCCTGAATAGCATCTTCTGCCAACATGGAGCAATGAAGTTTGACTGGAGGTAGACTGAGTTCCTTAGCAATGTCAGTATTCTTGATCTTTCCGGCAGCGTCAATGGACTTCCCTTTAATCCACTCAGTAGCCAAAGAGCTTGATGCAATTGCAGATCCACAACCGAAAGTCTTAAATTTTGCGTCAACAATCTTCCCTTCACTGTCAACTTGAATTTGCAGCTTCATAACGTCTCCACAAGCGGGTGCACCGACTAAACCAGTCCCAACATTTATGTCATTTTTATCCAGGGATCCAACATTGCGAGGATTTTCATAGTGATCGATGACTTTCTCATGATAACCAGACACCAAAATCAGTGACTGACAACGCTTAGCTGGTACTAGGGCAGACAATCGTCCGGCAACGGACATGCTTCTCAAAAGTTGAGACATTTCAAAATCCCTGAAATAAGTTTAAAGAAATGCAATTTTAGTATTGCCACACTGGCAAGGTCAAGGAAGGTGACTTTTAGATTTACACTTTCTTCGTTCTTTGGCAATGGAAGAAGTAAGAATAATAGATTTAAATGTTTAAGTAAATACCTTTAAAAACTTTGAGACAGCTTAAATAGTTTGTTTTGAAATAGCACGCACGTTACGTCAGCTTTCAGATTACAATTCCAGTTATTATTAGTATTAGTAGTTTGTATTAGAGAACTTGTACAACTTGCAGGATTCAGCAGACTAGACACAAAACAAAATTTTATGATCTTATGCGACGTAGTAGTAGTACGCAGAGCAAAACAGAACACAGAACGATCAACTTGAGAGAATTTAAATAAAGTGGTGAAGTCAGCTGGTTCAGGCAGCCGGTCTTGCAGAGTACAGGCTGTTATGATGTAACGCAATGTAATAGGAAGGACTGACTCGACTGGAGAGAAGCAAGAGGTTATTACATTGCATTGGATGGACAGGAAGTCGAAGTATAGAAGACAGAAGATTTGGTTAGAGTGGCAAGGGCAAGCCTTTTTTAACACTGCAAACTTCAAGCCGAAGTCGACAAAGTGGGATAAAGAGGATGAGGTTTTGATGTTTCAAGAAGGGAGAAACGAGAAACGACACATTCGAATGACTAATCAAAATTATTAATATAATTTAAATTGTATTTCACGTGAAAATAAGTTGTTACACGGCCAATATTGCAGCGTTTAAGAAAAACTGCTGATGTGGGGTTCAAAAGAGTAAGTAACTTTGCACTGTTTGTATTTTGATTTTTAATGATACCTGTGTCAATAAAAGTTTCTTCAGTTATTTACTCGAGAATCTTCTTCAATTAAATTCTGTTCATATATTTCGGAATCCATCCGGGACCCTCCTCTCAATTCCTGACTAATTTGTCTGAGAAACAATAAGTAAATCAATATACAAATGCACATTGTCAATTTTGAATATCAAATTCCGAAAACCAATAACCAATTTGAATTTAGAATTTGGAATGAGAACCAATTGAAAAAAATGTGATGTTGTCTGTGCACACTGTGCAGGCAGAGCAGACAGACTGACAGACTGTCAGTTATTTCTTGTTATTGTTGCTGAGTTGAAACGGATTGGTTGTTTATTGGGAAGGTGACTGACCTGACAGGTCGTTGGACGAACTCCGGCCATAAATCGCATCCTATGTATTGTATTGTATTTCATTCATAGTATATGTTATCTCTCACTCACTTTCAGATTCTTAAAAAGTAAGAAACACAAACACAACAACGATAACAAGCAGTATTTAATGACAATCAACAATTACGGCATAAAGTTTAGCTTAAGTTTAGTTAATAAATCATAAAAACATGTTAAACATTGTAATACCGATGATTTTTTTACTTATATCATAAAATTTTGTAGCAATAATAATCAATGATGTCACACAATTTTTGTGAATTTCAGCTGATCTAGAGAGATTGAATTACAAGTTGACAATTTGGGGCTTTAGTCTTTGGTCTCCACTCTTTCATCCCTGCGGCGAAGAAAAATATCGTTTTGAAAATGAGTGTTGAGAAGGTATCACTTCCAGACGCTTTGTCCAATGTGGACGTATTGGATGAGTTGCCCCTGCCGGATCATCAACCGTGCATAGAAGCACAGCCATGCTCAATTGTTTATCAAGCAAATTTTGACACAAATTTTGAGGATCGTAATGGATTTGTCACAGGCATCGCTAAATACATTGAAGAAGCAACCGTTCATGCTGGACTGGTACTTCCTTTTCAGTTTTATTTATAATAGGAGTTTGAAAGTCGATGTTTGAAAGTGGAAAGTCAGTGATAATATTTTTTATTATGTTTCTTAGAATGATCTTTTAGAAGAAGGCATTGAACATGCAGTAATGTTGTACACTTGGAGATGTTGCTCAAGGGCAATTCCACAACCGAAATCCAATGAGCAACCTAATCGAGTGGAAATATATGAAAAAACTGTCGAAGTTCTTGCTCCAGAAGTAAATAAGCTGTTGAATTTTATGCGATTCCAGCGAACGGCTATCGAACGCTTTTGCACAGAAGTCAAAAGATTATGTCACACTGAAAAGCGAAAAGATTTTGTTTCGGAAGCGTATCTTTTAACACTTGGGAAGTTTATCAATATGTTTGCTATCCTCGATGAGCTAAAGAATATGAAATCAAGTGTTAAAAATGATTATTCAACTTATCGTCGGTATGTTCATACAACCTTCCTGTATAGGTTTAGTTTTATGTTTTGTAATTGCATCTGCATGACATGTACAAGGAAAATTTTAGGAAAATGTATAAATTGGTTGATGTTTATGTAGAGCTGCTCAGTTTCTAAAAGTCATGTCCGATTCTCAAGCTTTACAAGAATCTCAGAATTTGTCCATGTTCCTTGCGACTCAAAATAAAATTCGAGACAATCTAAAAGAGACTCTGGAAAAAATTCCTAACTATGAGGATTTGCTTGCTGATGTTGTAAACATCTGTGTGACAATGTTTGAATCAAAAATGTATCTTACACCCAGCGAAAAGCACATGCTGGTGAAAGTCATTGGGTTTGCTCTGTACCTTATTGACACCCAAAACTGCAATATTTACAAGTTGGACCAGAAAAAGAAAATCCGCATTGATAAAATTGACAAAATCTTTAAAGTTAGTCTCTTATAAATGACCTATTATTTGGTTATCATAAAAATTCCCGTATTTAATTTTTATTTTAATTAACTTTTGTATACAGAATCTGGAAGTTGTTCCTTTATTTGGAGATATGCAAATAGCTCCATTTAACTATGTCAAGCGGAGCAAACAATTTGATGCCGCAAAATGGCCTCTTTGTTCGGCCATTTCTACTCTGAGCTCTCAGGCTGATTTAAACAAATATTTACCACAAATCCGTGACGACCACATCAAATACATAAGTGAGCTTGCAAGATACAGCAATGAAGTTACTACAACATTTAAAGAGGCTCCAAGAACCGATGCAGAGAATGAAGAAATTTCTGATTTAGCTTTAAGAGGCTTGCAACTGCTATCAGAATGGACGTCCGTAGTTTCTGAGTTGTATTCTTGGAAATTGCTACATCCAACTGACCAGCATCAAAATAAAGATTGTCCTGTTGACGCAGAGGAGTACGAAAGAGCAACTAGGTATAATTATACGGACGAAGAAAAATTCTCTCTCATTGAAGTCATCGCTATGATCAAGGGTCTACAAGTTTTGATGGCAAGAATGGAAACAGTTTTTACTGAAGCTATTCGTCGAAGTATTTATGCAAAACTGCAAACATTTGTACAAGTCGTGTTGAGAGAACCATTGAGAAAGGCCGTGAAAAATAAAAAAGACTTGATTCGAAGGTTAGAATATTATTTCTATTGTTATAGTTAATATATTTTAGCTCACTGTGTTACATGATAAAATATTAACTGTTTTGTTTTTAATCTGTTTAGTATCTTAGTATCGGTCCGCGAAAGTTGTGCCGATTGGATTAGAGGATATAAACCTGAAGATGATCCTGCAATGAAAGGGAAAAAAGATCCTGATAGCGGGTTTGACATAAAAGTTCCGAAGCGTAATGTTGGTAAGTACTGACGAACACATTGTAATCGGATTCATTAAGAGAGTGTTAGTGTGTTAGTTACTTTAAACTTCACATTGTTTTTATAATGTTACAGGTCCATCTTCAACACAGCTGTATATGATTAGAACAATGCTTGAATCACTTATTGCCGACAAGTCGTGTGCAAAGAGAACGCTTAGAAAAGACATTGATGGCCAATACCTAATTGCCATCGATCAATTTCATAAAACGTCCTTCTATTGGAATTACCTCATCAATTTCAGTGGTAAATTATAATTTAATCCCTCTTAAAATTGTTTAATTTATATTTTTTTGGTGTGATTTACATATAGTTTAAAGGAAAGCAATGATTAGGTATGTATGTAGACTAATAGGTTTTTAAATGAAGTTTTGTATATATTCCTGCAGAGTATTTGCAGCAATGCTGTGATCTCTCTCAACTTTGGTACAGGGAATTTTATTTGGAAATGACAATGGGAAAACGGATCCAGGTAAGTATCTCTTTATTGTTTTACCAGAAGAAACTTATCAGCAGTATTGATGAATGAGCAGGTTTCTACTATAGCGTTTGAAAACTATACATTTTCGACAATTACGATAACAATGTTAATCATCATTGTGTTACGTAACATTCCAGGAATGTTTAATCGGATTTATCATGTGGTTTTGATACAAAGATAATACTACACATTTATTCTGTGGGCAAGGATTTGAATTTGGGTTCTGTGGGGGCATGTTTGTACAATTTTTTTAAATTCTGGGAGATTGGGTTATTTGGTGGAGGTATTTTCCGATAGCAATACCGTGTTGTGAGTCGATTATAAATTCATACTACGAAATTGGACCTTGAACACATAATGTTCTTTAGTTTTTTAATGTGTATATAACTTTCTACCTGTATTTGCTGATTATATTCGCATTGTATTATTATACATATGTATTTTTTATTGTATGTTGGTCACACCAAACCACTACCTGTTCAAATTACAAAGTGACTTTTCCAATTCCATTATATTTATACTTTTTAAAATATTTTGTAAAGTAAACCCGCCGATGATCCCGGATGAAACAATAATTATTATGAATTGTAATGATTGTTAATTGGTATGTAAATGTTGTAATAAGTAACCATGAATGTAACTGTATGTAATGTGAAGCTTTAATAGTGTTGTGATGGTCGCTTGTAATTTTGTTTGGTTAAGAGGTGCACTGTGCAGCATCAACATAATGAAGAATGTACCGACCTTATAACAATGGAGAAGAGGATTCAGGTACAGCTTCATCGCTTCTGCGTTTTGCACAAATCAACTCACCTTCTGTTAATTACTTTTACTTTTTACTTTCACCGGCCCCCAGTAATTATCATCCACCCACCTCTATGTACAGTTTCAATCAAACCTCTCTGTCTTTCTATGTAGTGTAATTGTAAATCTTGTGATTTGGTTTTTCTCAACTAAATGTGCATGGCTTTTTGTTCGTTTTTGTCTGATTGTGTGAATTCCCTTGAACTGCTTTCCTATCATTTTTTGAGTTTGTGTAGTAGTTTTTGTCATAGTAGTTTTTAACTGGAATGGAATTACTTTGTAGCATGAGGAAATATTTCCTACTAATCGATTTGTTTTAATGTGTCTATATACTCAAATGAATGATATCTTCCTTGCCTGATGATTAATAGATACAAGTAGATTTCTGACATAGCACATGGTTGTTTTCCGTGTTGAATTAGATAGATACTAATAATATTCTCTGTGTTTTTGTTCACGATCTACGTGAAAGAGTTCTGTGATTAATTGCGTAGAGATAGTTTTTCACAGATGTACAAAAAAGTATGAAAAATAACACAAGCTATGATAGTGACATTTTGTATGGTGATCGTGTTTTCGTCATAGAGCTAATAATAACACTATAATTGTAATAACATAATTATATGCAGACGTAATAATCCTAGTGTGAGCTTGTGTTTGGTCTTGAAATTAGAGGTAAATGGCATCCATGATTTGTGTACATGTTTCTTACTAATTAATAGTTCTGCTGTAGATAATTTCAATCTTTTGTGCAGACTGTTTTGTTGAAACACTCACTTATTACGAATTAGGTAGAAATTAGTCTAATCCAATGGGTCTTCTATTTATAACCTTATACCTCCTTTACGATTGGTTTGATTGATTGATTCACTATATTATTGCCGTTTTTTAAACAACAGTTATCTAACAACAATTAATCACTCAATAGTGCAGGTGAAGAATTAACTTATGATTGTGTTATAGTTTCCTATTGAAATGTCAATGCCTTGGATTTTGACGGATCACATTTTGAAAACCAAAGAACCGTCAATGATGGAGTAAGTGATTGCTTTTTCTTTTCATACATTTTTCTTCTTCATTCTTTTATTATTTAGTTTTTTACTTTTAAAGGTGGTAAATCGTTTGGCCTGAAATTAATTGTTTATAATCAATATTATTTTTCCAGATACGTTTTGTATCCTCTAGATCTTTATAATGACAGTGCTCACTATGCACTCACAGTGTTCAGAAAGCAGTTTTTGTACGATGAAGTGGAGGCAGAAGTGAATTTGTGTTTTGATCAATTTGTTTACAAACTTAGTGAACAAATTTTCATCTACTATAAACAGCTGGCGTCCAGGTAAATTCAGTTCAAACTCATAAAGTAATGCATTTTATACAAATGCTATGATATAAAATGTTTAATCTGAAATGTTTTTTGCTTACAATTCTAGTATTTTATTGGACAAAAGATTCCGAGAAGAATGTGGAGCCCAGGAAACATATTTTTCATATCCGAGAGCAAATCGCTATGAAACATTGATGAAGCAAAGGCATGTTCAACTATTGGGAAGATCAATTGACTTGAATAAGTTGATCACACAGAGAATCAATGTTGATTTGTTAAGATCTCTTGAACTGGCTATCACGAAATTTCAAGGTGGAGATCTCACTGGCATTGTGGTAAGATATAATTGCATCATTTGCAACCAAGAGCCATTTAATGAAAATGAGTGTAACTGTAGCACTAACATAGCTGTAAACTTTTATTAGGAGTTGGAGGGATTGATGAGTGTTAATCGTTTAACTCACAAATTACTGAAAAAGTGTTTGTCAGGATTGGATGATTTTGAATGGATGTTACGAGAAGCTAATCATAATGTGCTGGCTCCTTATGGCAGAATAACATTGCATGTGTTTTGTGAGCTCAATTATGATTTTTTACCAAACTACTGTTACAATGCGTCTACAAGCAGGTATGAATAATCCTATTATTTCGACGTATAAAAGACGCATTTGTGGATATTTTATTGTTTATATACAATGTTATAATATTGTATGCAGGTACTATCTGTACTTATTTACTAATGTGGAAAATCTTTAAGAATCCCTGTAGTACAGATTGCGTGCATGCTGCAATAAGGCATTTGGTAAAAGGCTTTAATGTAATTTATATGAATATTATTTTAATCAGATTTGTGCGATCTCTTGGATTAAGTTTTGCGGACCCCACGCATCGAGAAAAACCTCCTCAAATGGCTCACCACTACCTGTGGGGATCCAAACACTTAAATCTGGCCTACACCACTATATTCAGCCAATATTCTGGTAACTTGTTACCATATTTAAGAGCACTTAACAGATTTTCATATTTTATTATTAAAGTCTCGATAATACCGTCTTGAATATTATTTATTTTGTCCAACTATTTTTCTAGGTTTTGTTGGATCCCCTCATCTCCGAGCAATAGTTAGACTTTTGGGGTATCAAGGTATTGCTGTGGTGATGCAGGAAGTCTTAAAAGTCATCAAAAGTTTAATCACTGGAGGAATCTATCAGTTTACCAAAACTCTTATGGACGCAATGCCCAAAACTTGTAAAATGCCTTTGTACGACTACGGCTCCCCAGGTGCCAATTTTTTTATTTAGATTTATCTTACTTCGGTGATATGAGTTGTAGCAGTAATAATTTATTTTGAGCTTAAATTTTGTCGTTTTAGGTATTTTGGGTTTCTATCAGGAAAATCTAAACGACATAGTACAATATCCAGATGCCAAGATGGACTTATTCCAACATTTCCGTGAGGTTGGAAATGCTCTTCTCTTTTGCCTTCTGATCGAACAAAGCCTATCTCAAGAAGAAGTGTGTGATTTGCTTCATGCTGCTCCTTTTCAAAACATATTTCCTCGTCCCTTCTGCAAAGGTAACCATAATCGTAGTCTAATTGTAATGAAGTCAATAATATTTTCCTTGTCTGAAGAATATCATATTACAAAATTATGAAATCTTGACAATAAGGAAATATATCAATTTAGTGGCTAATACTGACTCATTTATTGGTCATATCGGTAAACGAGATCATAAGGCTTCTACAACCACAAAGTAATTAAAATAAAAAGATTAATAATGTTAATGCTATTCTCTGGTACTCCTGTGAGCGTTAATTTCACAGTCTAAATTGACATTGTCTAACGTAAAAGTTTAAAAAGATTGGACACAATAATATAAAATGTAGAAGTAAAATGTGAAATAATGTCAATAAGCTGTTTTGAAGAAACCATGATCATAAATTGGCTTCCTACGATTTAATTATTCTCGTGACCGAGTAAACATTGATTTACTAGAGCCTTGAATCTAAAAATAATGAAAAGCTAATAGTTATAATTTTGTATGTAGTGTAAAATGTAAACTTTTAAGAGTTTTGGTTAACTTTTTCTTTACTTATAATCACGATTATTTACAGAGGGTGAAAAGCCAGAAACCAAGCAAAAGAGATTGGAAGCCAAGTATGCTGCGCTGCATATAATTGAAAACATTGAAAAATATGGAACGGAAAAACAACGGAATTTGGCTCGCGATGGGGATTTATTAACGAAAGAACGGTTATGCTGCGGACTGTCCATATTTGAAGTGATTCTTAATAGAATTAGGGAATTTCTAAACGATCCTATTTGGACTGGTCCTCCACCAGCAAATCGGGTGATGAATGTGGAAGAATGCTCAGAATTTCATCGATTGTGGTCCGCTCTCCAATTTGTTTATTGCATTCCTGTTGGCGAAAATGAATTCACAGTCGAGTATGATACAAATTTGCTTCAGAAATACAAACGATTGAAATTGATAAATTCAAATAGGCCTGACATGAAATTTTTACTAATGTGATTGTTTTAATACTGATTCATTTTAGGCAATTGTATGGTGAAGGCTTGAATTGGGCTGGGTGCGCTATCATTGTTCTTTTAGGGCAACAACGTCGGTTTGAGGCCTTGGATTTCTGTTACCATATTTTAAGAGTTCAACGAGCTGATGGAAAAGATGAAGTTGTGAAAGGAATAGTAAGTGTTGTTTTAATTAATCATATTTATAATTTAGATGTGGCTCTGTATTCTGTTATGATTATTAATCATTTCTTTCTTTTTCATGTAGCATTTAAAACGAATGGTGGACCGAATTCGACGTTTCCAGGTCCTCAACTCACAAGTCTTTGCTGTTTTGAACAAATATTTGAAAGCAAGTTACACTGATGGAGATATGCCGGTTGAACACGTACGCTGTTTCCAACCTCCAATTCACAAGTCTGTGGCCGAAGCCTCGGCTCCTCAAGGTACAATGACGTTAGATAGAAACCATTCGCAGTATCATAGACCGGATATGAGAAACATCATATCTCCTTCTGTCCACACTCCTCAGTATTAGAGATTATTGGCTAGGCAGTTTTGTAGTTTGAGCATTTTGTAGCCTTTTCGTTAATTCATAGATTAATTATAACTTTAGTAATACAAAAATGAGTTGTTTTGTGTTTTCAAAATTTCGAAGTAGAATATAGTGAAAGGTACTAAGGTAAACAAATATTTGCTAACCATTTATATAACAGTTACTCTGATCCTAATAATGACATATTGATTTAACATCATTATTATAGGTAACTAATTGTCAATAGATAATTAATCTCTCACTTATAGAAAAAACGTCGTGCCTCGAGTCGTATCAGGGTAGCCTTGATTCGAAATTCAGGATTTTCGGGTACCAGTAAGAATTATCTTCCTATTATATCCGTGAGCCGTGGTAGGTGTAATATGGATAATATTGGCTACAGATACACGTAGAAGTATAATCGGATTGTGTTAATCTCGAGTTTTTTAGCCACAATATTTACTTGACTCGTAAAACTATAAACTCTTATCTTTCGGAAATCAACAAGAAAGAAAAAATGATGATGATGTAAAAATTATATACATCTGACCTGACGATGCTTAACTATCGTCCCACTTTATACATTTGCTGTCCATTGTACTAAAACTGGTAAATGAAAGAATGAGACTAACGAAATTCATTTAATGAAATGAATTTAGATTTAACTTTTTGAGATTGAAGAAAATTCACCCCTAACTCTAACTAATATTGAAATTCATTTAAGTAACCAAGCTTTGATTTTTGAGATAGATATTTAATTATTTTTGTTTGGAAATAAGTTATTAAGTTTTTGTTTAAATTCAAATAAAATCAGTTTTTTGTTCCTGTTATGAACTCCCACAAAGACACGACATTTTATTAGTTTTGAACTTAATAAAATAGTTTTTACGATAATATAAACTGTATAAAATTCATGTACCTACAGCCTATACCTTTGCAAGTTTACATTTTAATAGCAATTTCAGTCTAAGTCAGCCAGTCTTAGCTCTTCGTAGTTTTGTAACGAACAAGTTGTATAGATAGTTTTATGATGGTATATATTATAATGTACAATTTTCTCATGTTACTATTTTGTATAACTTTGATAATAAGCAAAATGTTCTGCATTGTACGGTACCATGATTTAGACGAAAGGATTCTTCTCTGCACAACAGACTTTGTTGCTCATTGTTTGTTAAGTAGCCAAAGCTACTTCATTGTTCTCTATGGATACATTTATACAATTAGGGGAATCTACCTTAGCAATATAAATATAGAAATAAACAGTAAAAAGTTTATATACTTGTAATTGTAAGTATGTGTGTAAGCGTGTTTACAAATAAATCTGATTCAAATGTAATTTAGAATCACATCAATATAATACACATGCAATAATAAAAATAGCAATTTAATGAAATACTATCGTCATGATTTTAGAAGTTGATTATTTGTAATGATAACTGACATGTGTTCTTGTTGTTAATTTGTTGAAATGTCTACTTTATAGATGACGATCAAAATTAATTGCGATTTCAAATGAATTTCGATAGATGTGTAGGGAATACATATAGACTCATGAGTACGGTATCTCCTAATCACGTTTTGTAATTTTATGCTTTAATTTAATGATGTAGCGTAAAAAGTGTGAGTCTGAACCAAATATACAACAATTGTACGATGTTTATTAAAATATCGTGTCTTTGTACTCACTAATTCAATTCGTCGACACGATGCTTAATATATATATGAAGACATTTCAGTTCATAATTATTGCCTATGAATAATATTATGGCAATATTGATACTATGATTCTGTACTCATGAATGATTCTTTCAATATAAATAAATTACTTGTAAATCTACAAATACATTTCCACAAAGTAGAATCTGTATCGTTCATTCATTTGCATTATATCATATCTCATTGTGATCATATTTTTTCAAAAAATATTTTTATTGTATTTTTCCTTTAAAAAACAACCCACTCAAGTAAAACAACACGACATAGTATAAACAAAATATTATTAATACTGGTAAAAGTATAGTATAGTATGCTTTAAACTTTAAATGAAATTATTCAAGAAGACCTTTAAAGAAATCCCCAGGGTTCTTTTGCTTGGAAGATGGAAGTTTAAAGTTGTCCTTATCTTTAGAACTGGTTGGCTTGGATTCAACAGGTAATGTGTAGCCGTCTAAATAACTTACATTTAAAAATTCAATGCTATCTTCCATCGGACACAAACAAGCAATCAAATGTCCATCATTACAGACGTCCAAACCCTCCACCGTGTGCTTGCCCACAACTCCGATGTTTTTGTAAGGAAACAGATGTGTTGCGCGGAGTGTGTCGCCTCCAGCGATACAAATTTTGTCGGTAATGGCAAGCATGGCAGAAACTCCTCTTTTCTCCATTCGGAAAATGTCATTTGGATACCCAAATTCATTCCAATTAAAAACATATCCGTTGCCATCCGATGCTCCGACGACTAACTTCGTATTTTGTTTAAATAACCCCATACAACAAAATTCGGCTTTCTCAAAAATCTCCGATTTGACATCCACCTTCCCACCTCGAATTTTAATAGAGGCAATAAAACCTTCGTGACAAGAACACACTAAAATTTTGCCTGCGTCATCAGTGACCATAGAAGTGATCGAGTCCTCTCCAATCTTCCAACTTTGAGCTTTGTAATTTTGCCTAGCGTCCCACACTAAAAATAAAGCATTAACAACACAAAATTATTCTACTGTACTAAAGTTGTTTTATATCAATCATTAATTAATATTATTAATCATACTTTTTACATATCCGTCGTCCTCTCCGGTGAAAGTTATATTTTCGTCAACATTGTGAATGGACCAAATCAAACTTCTATTTCCAAACAAAATCAAAGAACATGACATCATAAATATAATTCACACTCCTTGAATTAATATATTATAGCCTGTCATTGTCATAATCAATAATAATAATATTTAATTTACTCTGTTGCATTTTTAATTTCCCGAACGGCTTGTCCAGTCTCGGTGTCAAACACACATAGGTCCAAGTTCCTAAATGCACCTATTAGTTTACTCCCGTCATGACTATAAACAACTTCCCTGCAGGTGGTATCCGGTTGAGTAACGGTTGACACTAAAGTATTTTTATCTTTTGCGTAAGCAAATCTGAAAAGGTATTGAATATTTTAGTACATTGCCATTATTTTTATTTGCATATTAACAACGTGAATCCAAACTCAAACCAAGACATGAGAATACACATATTATAAAGTTGTTATTGGTGTATAAAATGATATCTTACATTTTAATTGATGAACTCATTGTTCCAATGGCAATCAGTTCTTTATCAGGGTGAAAAGAAATAGAACAAGCTCCTTCATCTATACATATACTGGGCGGATGGTCAGGCTCCTCTCCAGCATTTGCTTTCCGGATGGCTCTAATCACACCGTCTTCATCTTCTTCGTCTGAATCAGAGATTTCATCCCCATCTTCATCCTCTGACGATGAGCCATCATTGTTTTCTTTTTTCTTTTTTTGGAGTTTTTCTGTTTTGCTTTTTGAGGGTGTTGCATTATCTTCGTTTTCACTTTCGTTGCTGCTACTAACACTAATGTCAGAGTCTGACATTTCTTCTTCTTTTTCCATGTTTGCAACAACTAATTGTAATCTTTACAATAATTGATAATTTAACTTAGTTGTGAGTAAGTTTCAAAAGCTTTATCGACAATTTAAACCCACATCCTTCCCAAACTGGTAGCCTATAAAAGTGATTCCAATATTGATCCAGAAATTTTATAAAAAAGACTATTTTATTTATTTTTTATTTATGAAGATGAACAGCAAAAAAAATACTACAGACACAACGCAGTAGACAATTATTATTTTGTAGCTTGCTTGCAATAAACTGCACGTGCGGACAGCGGAAAGTACTTTTAGAGTTCAATTGAATTTGCCACAAACTGTAGCACATCGCAAATCGAACCCGTCATAACAATTCGCATTTATTAGAACATGCACGCACGGCAGTGAGCTTGATATTCCATAAAATTCCATCCACACTAATAAACTTCTACTGCTACCTTGATCTACACAACAATGGGCGAGTTCACATATTACGTCAACATCTAGAAGGGTCTATCTCAATGAATGTTGTCATGTCCCTGGTGGTGGTCCCCCAAAATCAGAAAAGTAAAAAATGTTTTCAAATTATACATTTACGTGTTACAAGTACAACTGAAAAAAATTACTACATTATTTCGGTTAATTTTAGCCAAAATTGCTTTATCTTTTTTAATGTTATGACCGTTTATTCACTTTTTAGCTGCTTTAATTTTCATATATATGTACGTTGGAACTACATTTTTAGCGTGCTCCCCAAAGATAAATACTGGATACAACATTGAAATGTATTAATACTGCGCACAAGGGGCATATTTCAACGACACAAAAATCTAGTGTTTGCGACAATATTACCCCACTAAAAATGAATATTAAATCAGAGTATGTAAAAGAATAAGAATTAAAGATGATAAACATGGAATGGATGAACAAAACGTGGAAACAAGAAACGATACGATACACTGCACCAGTGTGAGTTATTCTAGATGTAGTAAAGTGGTACCATAAGCTTATGGGTGGTACAAGCCAATGGTTGAGGAATTGACTAATTTTCAAATTGTTGTCTGGAATGCACCCGTTGACACAGTTGACAGATAATGACGCAGGCGTGGGTCCACAAAAGCATATCTGTTGTTGACGTAATGTGTGAACGCTGTCAAAACCTTTGTGCGAAATGAAGAATGGAGCATGATTTTTGCTTTCATTATTGCTTGGCAGATATCGTTATATCGTTTCGTTTGCATAGAAACAGGTAGAACGTAGGATATGTTGAAGAGTGAAGTTAAGTAAAACTCGCAGATACAGCTATTTCTCATAATTTCCGAGTCTTAGTTCACTACATACGATTTGAGTTCTATTTCTATTCAAAACTGTATCCTTCTACAAAAATGGATAAACTTGCAGCAGTAATACAATAAAAGAGAGAGATCGCCTGTAAGAATTCACTCTGGAGAAAGGCCATACCAATGAATGCTCATGTTGTGAAAATACATTTGCGACAAAACAAGCTTTGACACATCTTCGTAGCTTGTAAAAGGAAATAATAAGGAAGAATTCATACTTTCTTGAATAATTGTAAAATCCCATTATCTTACACAATCGTATGTTGAAAATGTTGATAGATTTATAATGAAGTGTTTTAAGCATATAATTTTGTTGATCTTTTAACTTAAGTTTTAACTATATAATTATTGTCATGTGTATATAACCATCGTAATCAAACCATCGTGTAACCATCGTGTCAAATCGTAACCATTACGTTTGTATCTTAATATGTCCTAATGTAGGTCTAAGAACCTAAGGGGCATCGAGTATATTAGTTGTTTGTGTGGTACTATTTCACTTTTAATTAAAAATGATTTCATTAGTAATTAGAAGATTCTCAGAAAAATAGGACGATATCATCATAATGTAGCGTATATTATAAGTACATGTAATTAATTATGTAATCTGCCCAACCCAGTGCTATGTGATTTAGCTTTCATGTTAACACCAAAGATTATAGAATATCTATAGGCACCTTAGCACATAATGATTAATTACGATGAGAATATCTGTCCTGTTGTATCTTTCATTATTGTCGATAAAGGGATGATTGAAAAGCCTGTTGTTGCTAGTATTTGTTGCTGTAGAAATTCTCGAGTGGTACTATACTTAAGTGATCTTAAGTCATAAAATAAAACCTCTGTTATTGCTGGTTGTAGAATCGACCATTGGTTGTTAAACCATAATTTTTCCTGTGTTACACTGACTTAGTGAGGCATTTACTAACAACTGGTAGGCAAATAAACATGCGTTATATTGATGATGTGTCCCTTTTAAGAAATGTAATAATAATTATGATTTGTAAGTGTGGAAGATATAGCTGTATAGGAAAATAACAAACCATACTAATGCTGCAACTATTTCTGACAATGAACTTTATCATTCACCCTTAGAGAAGAGTACGACACAGCAGTATGTGTACTGCCCAAAGGTGCATAAAATATTTATAATCTTGCTGTACATGTTTAATGCACTACTAACCTAACTCATTTCCATCAGTCCGTATGCAATTAAGATGCAGATCAAACTGTCAGACTATTTATAAACATAATAAACCTATATTCATATTATAAACATTTATATTCCCATACAAGGCACTTCCTGTTATTTTGAGATTGCAAGATTTTTGCAGTTGTTTTCTTGCCATGTTCTACTGCCTTACCTCTCCCATTCCCACCAAGAAGAATGAATTCGACGCGAAAAGGCGATGACGGTGTGGACGATGATGAAAATGCAATAAAAGTTTAAAACGTCACAAGGGACAAACGGACAAACAATAATAACATCTAGTCTCATTCTCATCTCGTGTATTTATAGCTTAAAAAGGCATTTTCTGGCTTCTAGGCATCTTACTGTTTTCTTTTGTGCCAAGAAGTACACACAGTCCACATGCTGCGATATGCGATTAAGTTAATAATCATTTGCCATACTAGACTAGTAAAGAAATGCCCAGTCGTAAATCAAAATCCTACCTGCATCTTTTACTGCAAGGCTCGAGAGGAGATGCAGATGCCAAATTGTGTGTACATACATCATATTATGCGATGTAGTGTGTGAGCCTGATTTAGAGTTTAAATAACTCTACACGAAGACAAGTGTTTTTGGTTGGTATTTGATTATTATAATATTACTACTTTTATATAACACGTTTTGTAGTTTACCGTCTGTTCGTATAGGCATAACTAAATGCATATTTGCAACTGTAATCTTACATTGCATTGGGACCATGGGACCGCTCACTCGTTCTTAAGACGGAAATGGATGTGAAGTGACTATGTGAGGAGTGAGGAGTCAGGCAGATGTGGAAAATCAAAGTAGAAAATGGAGTTCCTAAATTATTGCATTGCTTTGCTAATGCGATTATGACTTTAGTCTTTGCGAACAACTCATTCGATTACAACGTAGCAATTTGCATACATATATATGTCAAGTAGATATAATAAGTATGCTATTTCTAAAAAAATGAGAATTTATTAAGTTTTATAAAATAAATATTACAGTTGTTTTAAACAAAGTTTAGTAAAAGCACGATTTTAGATATGGCAGAAGTTTTTTCAGTGTTGGTAAAATTAATCCGAGTTTGTTTTTTCATAGTGTCTGTATTAGTGCCATACCTTTGTACGATGACGACAAATATTGTGTTGTTAAATGACACAGTAACAGCACATAATGAACTTTGGTCCACCGTAAGGTCCCCAATTGGTGCGTATAGAATGCCAAATTATAATTATACTGCAATTAATAAAATGAGTAATTTCAATCCTCCTCTGATAAAATTACGGAGAATTTCGTCCGGTCGCAACAGACAGCGAAAAATAGACACTTATCTCACTCCTCCTAAAAGTTCATTTGTAGCAACGAGTTTTCATGAAAATCCACACCAACCGGAATCATCGTCACATCCTGTTCAACATTATTCATCTGTACATAGTACAATGCAGATTCACGAAAATAAAGAAAAGCCACAGCAAAATTATAATCAAAACAACTTGCAGTCAGCAGATATTATGACTCCTTTTCAATACGGAGTACCACCTCCCTTTTCTGCGGATTACACCCCTCACAAGCCTCCAGTATTAAAATTAACCACAAAAACACATTTGCATGGAAAATAAAACAAAATGTGCGTTTATTTGGTTTAAACTTTTGTTCTGTCGTTTTCAGCATCACTACGGTGAAGTAGAACACGAAGAGCATGAAGAATATGAAGAAAAGGAAGAGTCTCCCGAAGTAGAAGACAAAGTATTTTCTAAGACGATTGTAGCAACGAAGGCATTGAAAATTGGGAAAATTGTGTTTTCATTTTTTCTCGTTTTAGTTGTAATCGTTTTAGCTATTTTGAGTTCCTTTGGGGCAAATTTAACTCCGATTGTTTTACCACTCGCTTTACTTCCGGTTGGTATTATAGCGTTGCTTCTGTTTATCCCTTTGTTATTTGCCTTTGTTCCTCTTGTCGTAGCTGGCGCTGCAGGAGGAAAAAAACGCCGAAGACGCAGATTTATTGACGAAGTTGACAATGGAATGATTCAAAGCCTAGAAGTATGACCTTGTAATATTTCACCTTTAATCGTCATCAAAGTTTAAAACTAATTCATGTTTTTTTGCAGAGTCGCATCACTCAAGCTTTAGACCATTGGCCGGCATTTCTTCTCTCACTCACTCTTCAGAAATACAAGAAATTCAGTAGTAACTAATGGAGCCATGAAAAGACGATTTTAATTTTCCTTTAAGTCAAAAGGGTTTCTGAATGTGAAAGTATACAGTTAACATTTTTTAGTAAATGTAATAATATTTAATCTATTGTGGATTTGCATTAATGCAAGTTTTTATCTCATAATAATAATGTAATGTAATATACCTAAGTGTTTGTCGACCTACATTGCTGCAATTTTCCATTCAATAAGGATTTCATGTCGATGATGCTTTATGTGCACAGTGCCAGCCTATTTAAGCTGGTTATTTATTTGTATTGTCATAATTTAAGATTGTTGGAATTATGTGTAAAATAAACCGTTTGTGTATCAAACACTGATCTGTAATGCTACAGTAATTTGCATTAAATGAGAATTTTATAGTTTTCTAGACATTAAAACTAGGTTCATAATAATATTATAATAGTCTTCAATTATATTAATAATATGTAAATATCTGCTTCAACTCAAGGTGTTTTGCTATTTCGTTAACTGATGATTGTGTCAAAAGCTCAATAATTACTGGCACATAAGATATAACTGCTATGCTTTTATTATACTGTCACTAGAGAGTTGCCTGGGCATGGGCGCCTGTATCGGCACTGGGCGCGCCCATGCCCATGTGGGCATGGGCGCCCATGGGCGGAGGAAGAATATCCAT
>JABASD010001762.1:0-34849 GCA_019776165.1 Pogonognathellus flavescens
TAAAATCCTCATGAGTCGTGAGACGATATTCAGCAAAATTCGCATCATACGTTATTTCATGAGAAAATGATAAGCGTGAAATGCATCCTTGATGCGTCGTATTGGTGACCTTGAGGTCGATTTAAAAATAATTGCTAGTAAAAAAGGGCTTTAAGCAAAAGGTAAGATTCATTGCTGCAACACTTTTATCATCCCCCGCTACATGTACACTATGTACATAATATATGTACATACGAAAAAGCACAATGACGAAATATTGTGATGAAATCACAGCGTTGGATAGTGGAAGTTTGTTTACTCGCAGTTTTACTAATTTGCATATTGAAAAAGCAAACAGTGAAAAAAATTACAAGAAGTGCACACATACACTTTGCAAATATAGATTCGGATAAACGATTTCTAATATTATCTTTCAATTCTTGGGGGAAAATCTATATTTCATTCAATATTTGCTCTCCTTTGTTAAGCAGCGTAAGCTACTTTATAGCATTGGTCTCTACGTCTGTCCCTCCGTCTTTACGTGACCGCTATAACTCACGAATGGATAAACACAATTTGTTCAACCTTCTCATATTATGTAATCTATGGGTCACAACAAAGGTCCAGTTTGAAAATGGAGTTTAGTGGCATTTAATATTGTGCGTGGTGTCTGTTTGCCTGTGTTTCATGTAATTCGATATCTCTACTACGAATCATTTGAATTCGTTCAATGTTTGTCAAAACAGTTGACAACAACCATTTACAACTCATTTGATAAGATCAGTAAGCAAACAAGTTGACAAATCAGCCGTAGACAACTGTTATTGTTCAGCATTTGTAATTCGTAGTTGTGGAGCTTACGCCACTTTACTGCATCCGTTTTGAATGGTTTATTTCTCATGTGTATTTAGCAGTGTTTTACTTTCGTTTGAGTATTGTAGTCTGCTTTAAATGGGAAGCGAACAAACCTTGAAAATCGAAATAAGACAAAGCCCTCACTGCACAGTGCACACTGAACCAGAAATAGAATTATTATTCGACAATTGAAAAGCTTGAAATAAATTGTATTTCTATTTCTACAAACAAAGGTACATTAAAAAAAGCTTTTTGCTTCGTGTTGTTCGTATCCGAACGGCAATGCTGCTAATAAATAGGATTTGGAGAAGGATACACGGATCTGCTACGGTTACGGTATCCGTCTCTTTCTATTTTCTATTCAGGTGGAGTCGTCGTCTTGAATTTTTATGTCCACGTGCTGTGCAGCATGTCTCATATAGAAAGGAAAGAAAAAAGAAAGACAGAATGAGGAAATTAGACGGAGAAAGCAGAAGGAGGTTGGGAAATACACTGCAATATTTCTGGCACAATTTCGTAATCCAATCTAATAGTTTAATAGTACCTAGTTAGAAATCCACTCTTCCTGTCGGCCTCCTTTATACTCAATTCTGACTCCTGTATAAAATATAATAACATTTATGGTATTCCTTCAGAGTTGAAACTGCAAAGAGCGTGGGGGCTTTTCGACGAAATATTCCGTGGAATGTCACTACCACCGACCAGAAGAAGAGGAAGCGAAAGTTAACTTCCTGAAGGTTGTCTGTCTGCCAGCGTGTCTTTGCTCCGCAGATTAAATGGATTTCATTCACCACTCTTCTTGGTCTACTACGAGTTAGGGCTGATTCACATACTACGAGGACCGAAAAATCCAGAGTTTTCACTCCTCTCTCCCCCTTGAAGACTTTGAGAATTTTTCGACGACCCCCCTTCGCCTGTGACTTGAATACTTCACAATTTATGAAACACCGATCGAAAGTACTAAAACTTGCTACGTAAGATATTCTCTTGTTCGAAGGATTCAGTGCTGGTTCAAAATCTGTGCCTTTTTAGACACTAATTTCTGTCACGAAGACCGGAGCTCAGACCCCCTATTAGTACTTTTTGAGTATATTTTACTGACTCCCCCTTCCACTGTACCAGGTTCTCGTAGTATTTGAACGACCCCTTACTACAACACAATCTCACGCAGAAAAACTACAAACAACCTCCCAAAACTCCAACAACCATTTCTACCAAATCAGACTTAACTTTTGCATTTTTGTCTGTTCTCGCACAATACAAACTTCTATGCCCTCCACTTTCTCACAACTTTCTCCTAATAAAGGCTTATTTCTAGCAATACACCACTCGAATCGAAAACCACAAACTACGTCATCGTGGACTAAACTAAACTAGCATGTAATTTGTAACCACAAAATCTGCACTAATGTGACCAAACCATAATTATTATTAGCTAACTTGTCACAGTTACATTTATAATACACCATATAACGTTTATTATGTCTGTACATATAAATAGAGCAAGCTATACTTAATATAATTATAAACAAGACTACCATTTGTTAGAAATGATTCTGATCGAACAAGTTTATTGCGTACGAAAATGGAATTGCACACACGAACTAATAGGATTTACATGAATTGGTAACATCATTGCATAAACTAGCAAAAAATTTCATCTATGGTAAATATGGTGGTGTTTTATAATTATCTATAAGTTGTTAGTGATGCGTGTAAATCCGTTGTTATCATATCTTCGCGTGCGTTAAGTCAACATGTATCACATATTATACACATTGAAAGAATATGCTCAAGAAAATTGTAATACATTGTAATACAGCGTGTATTTGCACCGCAGATTAAATGGATTTCATTCATCGATCTTCTTCTTCGTCTAGTTATTTAATAAATGATTTTTCCCCCCTGATGTGTGGTGCAACATTTCGATTTTTACATAATAACTGTTATATCAAGTTTGCCAGTCGTAGGGATAAATCGTATTAAAATGATTTTTCCTTTTCCCCCTTTTCTGTGAGGATTTGTTTGGAAAGCTAAAAATTCAAACTTGCTTTAACTTCCTTTAAAACAGTAAACCGTTTCAATCTTTCGTATTTACTTCAGTTATTTCTAAAAGTAGAAAGAATGTCATGTTGGATTTTTTGAGCCTTGCAACATATAGTTTAAAGTCAAAGTGCGTTGTTTCAATTGTCAGCAGCACAGTTGGTAAACGAATTATTTCCATAACAAGTTGAGACAAAGTTCTACGAACTGAATTGACTGGCCTACATTTTGTTGCGTAATATATTCTGCGTTTAAAATCTAACTTGTTTCTATTCAGGTTAACTATAGGAATTACTGAACACATCTACAATTATAAATCCACTCACAGCAGGAAGAATTGGACTGTCACGTCATCATTCCTCATCTCTCTTAGTTATGTCCTATATATTGCTACCTGCTTTGCTGTCCCTACTGATTTTAAACAAGATGCCTACTCTGTCTACCTACTTACCCACATTGTCACAATTTTAGATTTTGTTTTGAAAGATTTCCACTTCAACGCATTGACAAATTACATTTCTTACAGAATGGTGGAGATGAATCACAGCTACAACTGTAATCCGGGTAGTGATGTGATGTAAAGCTTTAATTTTAAGCACAGTCATTCGAAATGACAGTGAGAATTTTTCATTATTAAGTGCTGACAACACAGTCGAAATTTTCTCAAGTCGTCCGTGTGTGGATGAGACTGAGATAATACATTTACACACAGTCGCACTTCCAGTTGCAAAATATTTTAGTTTAGAAATGCATGATGTTTATTAACATTTCACCCGAGAGGATTCGTTTTTCGGAAATCATTTTCTAAGGCTTACAAATATTACAATTAGATAGTATCCTCACTCAAAGACACTACTAATGCAACGATATGGTCATGTGAACGTGTAAATTGTTCACATGTATTAAGAATATTAAGAATGAAGGGTATTGCAATTATGGAACATACTTAATAATATAATAAAAATTAATTACTTTCAATAAGCAATGATTTTAGCGTCCCATTTGATTGCCATCCCTTGGTAATTGCAAATTTCGTGGGTTTTGGGAGATATTGAAAAAGAAAGCGAAAGAGGAAGGAAGTAGCCAGGAAGGACGGAAAGTCTTACATGTCCGTTCGGTAATAAAGAGTTATGAGATTTCAACTCTCCTGGGAACCTCTTTGATGAAATGATGGTTAAAAAGATTTGCATGTGATACACAGTACAGTAACTACATTTCTTCCTAAGTAGTTATAATCCCATTATAATGGAAGCATGAAGCATCCTGTGTATATTTAATAAAGTAGAACTACTTTATTAAATATACACAGGATGAACAGAACTTTCTGCTCAAAAACATGTATAAGAGATACGGATTTGATGAAAATTTCGCAAGGTAAGGTATAGATAGCAGATACCTATTATTATATTATAATTGATAAGTCCTTACTTTAATCATTGTTTCCAGAAATTCGTTTGCTGGATTTCATCCATGTACGCCGTAAACATCCAACATATCTTTACATTTTTGCAAAAATTTCTGTTCGTTTTCGTATACACTTATATACACAGTTCAAAGAATCGTACATAAGTACATATAATAGGAAAGAGGCAACTTGAGACTCTAACAACGTGTTTTATATAATTTCATGTTTGAGAATTTTTTGACAATTTATACGTTCTTTTATACAGAGTAGCTGGAAACAGACAATAGGAAGTCCTTGAAATGAGAAAACCTAAATAAATCCGGGTTTTCAGCATAGATATAAGACCCGACACTAGGGTTCACCATAATATGGGTAAGACAGTTGACTAATTAATTTAACATCAAATTGACCTGATTTCCAGGTAATCATTGAATATATAAGAAGATTAGAGAGAAAATTTTTCCATAAATCTCCAGTGAATATTACGAAGCTAAAAAATTGGGGTTATACCTACGTAATTTTAATACTTTTCAGTCTTAAAGAAATTCTGAGAATACAGAAGTAGCAAATGAAATTCTATCCCCTTACATCACTAGCTGAGTGGCTTTAGTAGCAGCAGCATTTCCAATTCATTACTTCAGTTTTTAACATCATATCACATGAATTGCAATTTTCGTGTATGGTTTTATTGGTATAGTATAATCATTCGTATCAAATGTACATTATATACTTCGTTTATACGCTCAATACATTTAATATACTTTCAACTGTACCTGGAACAAGTCTTCAAGTATATATATAGTAGTATGAATTCATTATTATGAATGAATGAGGAATGCTGTTTTGCGATAACCGTAGATGCCGTAGAAGAACCAATACTCATTTCCTCTTATCTACAGTCTGCTTGTCTATTTCATCCTGGAAGTGAAGTCGAACCACACATGAGTCCACCGCACTATGATTATTCTCGTTTGCTCAAACAAAATTCTATTACTCTGAGTACTTTTCACATCACTTCCATCACCGCTGCGAATCCACACTCAGACAGGCAAGACGACAGGAACAAACAAAAGGCACCAGCCAATTCACTCTTTAAGGTACTTGCTTCATAAATACACGTCTCGCCAAGTTATTCACAAATAATCTTACACTCCGCAGATTTTATACCGTTTCTCTTCATTCCAACCAACTAGTTCTTAGTACATACTCACCTTCAGGACACAAGAAACGTGTTTCCAGAAATACCATACGGGAATAGAAACAGGCAGGAAGCGAAATACCCATAACCCGTGGTAGTTGGTTTCTTCGGTTTTTGGTGGGTTTTGGGTGGTCGAAAAGTTAAAAATTTATCCAAGTGGATTTTTCAAGCCTTTTTCAAAATAATGGTCATTTTTGTCATAAAATGTGTATATTAAATCTAATACTAATTAAATAATTGTTTACGTTATTATTAAAAGACAAATAAAGCATTTAATGGGGAAAATGTCATGAGATTTGAAATTACTGATTTTTCAGGCTGTAAAAACCCGATGCCAAAAAAATCCATTACGCGAAAAAAAAATCCAGACAAACCTATGGGTATAGGTTTTTATGAAAATTCCATTGGTTTTCGTTTCCTGGAAATCGGAAGATCTTTCTAATAGAATTTAGTACTTAAATGTACATCAAATGAAACAAAAGCTACAGCAGACTTTGAAAAATCTGTCTGCATGAAACCCCAAAAATTTAATCTATTGTATTAAAAAATGAAATGGCAATAATGTGGGATTTAAAATGCTTTATTTTTTGCTATTATATTTTATTGGTTTACAAAGTTTACTTTACATGCAGCTTTTATTTAAATTCTACTTTTTTAACTGGTTTTGCTACCTAGAAATATTATGAATTTTACCTCCTAAACTCCCTACTTAATTTTTATTTATTATACAGACAGGCGTACCGACAATACGAATTCATAAGCCTTTGACGGGACTGCGATTCTCTGGTTGTTTGACTGATGCAATATTTAGAAGTGTATATCCCAAGGAAAATTCTTCTTATGCCATTACGTGAATGAGAATGATCGGAGGAAGAACAAAATAAGAAAAAGGGATAGTAGTAGTGTAGTAGTAGTAGTATTAAAACATAATAACGCTGCACGAATGTGAATCAAAGTGAACAACACGGCACCAGCATTTCATGCATGTAAAAAGTGCATTTATTTATTTATTATTAGTTACAGGAAAACAGTAACATTATTACATCATGTAGTTTAGCTTCATACAGTTTATTTCGTTCCGCAAGTCTACTTTTACACACAAAAACATCTTAAGACTGTGGGCATTGCAATATTTGTTATGCATGCGTTCTACACTCCCCATGATGATGATAATATTCCGTAATAGCAATGTAAAATGTACAAACAGCCTTTTCCTTTTATACGAAGATATCTGTAAAGATACTGGGAAGAGTGATGATACACAAAGATATTCTTATATCCACAATTATTTCTATCTACCTCCACGCTATGCATTTCTCGTATACATGTGCATCATGATACTTTAATAATATTATGGCAGAATGGTGGAAAAACAGGAACCCGGCATCTACGGTGTTCATTCATAATGGAAAAACACATAACGGTGGAGTAATGCAGCAAGAACAAAGCTCGCTACCCGCATTTCCTCCATGTCTACTGCTGATAATAGAATGAAACAAACAATATTATAATGGAAGTCAGTAGTGGTCCATCTAACAAAGTTTTTACTGTTTTAGCAACTGCAGAAGTAACGTGGTGCTACAAAACAATACATGACATGGGAAAACTGAACGTGCACAAAATACCAAGCAAACAACCATTGCAAATATAACATGGCTGCACCACCGACTTTCTTTTCACTAACAATTCATTGTTATTTCCAATGTAAATATTATAGGCACTGGAGATATACGTCGTGCTTTTGGATTGGAGGCTATTTGTGTACTTTTCACATCATCATTTTATTTTCCATGTCTTCACATCACACGTAACGCCATGCAGAGAGAGACCTTTTCCCCGAATTCTCAAAATTCCGTCTCAAATAAATTCTAAGATTCTTGTGGCATGTTGACACAGAAGAAGTTAGAAAGTGTAAGTCTCGTCCATTTTCTAACGCCCATTTTAAACAGTTTTTCTTTCGTCGTGCAACTGTAAGAAATACTTCTGTAATTAATTAATATTGTTCTGAAAACGAACTTTCTATTTCTACGATCTGTACACTGTCAAAAACACGTCGACGATTTCTGAAAGCTCACAGAATAGTTTCCCACTGCAATGCACCGGTTATTTGTTATTTATTGAGCCCTGAAATTGAAATTATAACGTTGAGAAAGAAAATAATTGTGGTGTCAAAAGTGTGAAGTGAAGTGTGGGCAGACCAAGCTCTGACATTTTATTTATTGTCATCCAGGAGATAGTTTACACGAAGAAAGTATTTGTAATGTGCGAAATCAAGACAAGTTTTACATATCTCTTAGCGGGTTTTTGCGACAAACATGATCTGTGGTGTGAAACCTTTTTTCAAATCCTTTCATTATAATTATTATGTAGCAAAGCCATCTAATAAGTAATAAGGTAGTCCATTTACCGAACCCGCTGAAATATGACCTCTGGGGAGATATAGTTTCCTGTCTCATTTTTAAGTGACAATGCCTGGTATAAGCCATCATTGGGGAATTATTGTGACCATGGGGAGTTATATTTTAAATGCACAAATTTAATTTCGCCACAAGAGAAAATTACAGAGCAATTTTTAAAAATGAAAAGAGAAAACGAAGAGGAGCGAGTAGTAAGGGGATGGGTGTTCTGTGTTCCTTTACCCCTTTGAGTATATTGCTGCCAATGTTTGTATCTGCTCTATACAATCTAAATTTCCATTATAATCGAAGTATTTGTGGGGTAGTATAACATATTTACTGTAGTTTAAACCGCTATACTATAAGTATTATCCTTTTGACAATTCAAATGTTAAATAGTAATTTGCACAAATGTTTCGCTGGTGGTAAGTTTTGAGAGGCTTTTCACTAAAACCTGTGTACATGAGAACACATGCGTTCCACTAAAATCGTATTTATTATTTCCTTGAATTGGTTTTTGATAATTGTTTATGCAAGGAACCTTGAAGCACTCATCAGTCGTGAATTATATCGTGCGGTCTATGTGAGAACCCGTGCAGTAAAACAAACAATTTTTGTGTGTTCAGGTTTTGTAATCAAAGCTCTGCACTTCTTCGTGCAAATAATTGTGTAGGTCGAGCGACCAGGGGCATACCAAAGTATAGGTCCACACAGCTTAAGCCCCCAAGTTCAGGAGAAAGGGGTTATTCTATAAAATTGCTCATTGCTACCTTTGGATCCGCCCCGCCTCCCGTAAAGCCTCTCGAGCCCCCATTTCATAATATTAGATACGCCCTTGAGATTGACCTATTTAATATTCACTTTGACCATTTACTCCTTACCTGAGCTTCAGTTAAAAACAAACCTACAAACAATTATGATCCCAATTCCCAGGCCCACTGTTTCCTAGTTGCTAGTAATACTTATTGTTATCCCTTTGAAAGTAACCAGTAACCACCGGTAGTCTCTAATGAATGTACGTAATAATAAAATCAATCTTCACATAATAACTCCAAAAATGAAATAAGAGCACACGTGCGTACTGTTTGCTTGCACTTTTGAGTTTTCCAGATTACAGCGCAAGTAATTAATTAAAGATAGAAAAACATTATTGTATTGGATGTTCAATTTATTTAATCGTCAAACTATCTCAGTAAATAAGTATTGGTTTCCATCAACCAGACACCGAGAACAGAATTCATATGAAGAATTCAAAAGGAAAAAGCTTTGTACCAGTTCAAAGAATAAGGTCACATCATCATTCTCAGCCCTTTCATTATCCTTTGCTTTGAACAGGTACCAGGTAATAATCAGAACACTCAATCTGAATGACGATTTTATGTTCATAGATTCATATTTTCACTTTGAAAACAATTCTATTATTAATTCCATTCTATTTCTTCCCGTTCCTTATACTATGGAACTCGCGATCTTCCAACAAATTGTTAAAAAGCAAAATCTAAGTAAGTGTAATAAATGTATTCGTGACTAACTGCTTCCTTGCAATTAATATTATATGGTCATGAAATTCTTGGAAATGTTTGTAATGTACGAATGTAGAATGGAATTAATAGTTTTACAGACTTTTAAAAATAAAATTATAACTTCGTAAAATGTAAAATGGACATTGTCATCCTCCAAGAGCACAATTATATCGTGCATATGATTTTTGGTAGGAAACTATCTTTGTAATTTTTATTAATGAAAAATGTCTTACAAAGAAGCAACGCTGAATAGGTGAGACTTAAATCGCTGTTATTTGTAAGCAAAAGGGATGTAATTAAATTATTCCACTGGCACTGTTCATTTTGCTATATTGATAGGAAGGCGTTGCACGAAAATAATATTACCATAGTTCAGTCTTTATTCTTTCATCTTTTATGTCTCTTAATAGTACCTAGACATTTCAACATGTCGTACTATTATTGGGATAAGGGAATACAAAACTGACATCGAGCAGTCCCACTTGAACTCGCGAGATCGTCAGCATAGAAACTACGACCTTCCAAAAAATATTTTTCTAAAACTTAAAGATTCAAATTTAGCATGACCTAGGTATTTAAACTGAATAAATCAATTTTGACACAGTTGGAAGTATTTGAATTAAAAGTATCCGTTTGGACACAAAGTATTTTAACTGTTAACAGAGAGAATTTTTGAAACAATTATGGAACAGTTGGAAGTATACGTAAACCAAATCATCCAATGTAGAACAATTCGAAGTATTTAAACTAAAAGCATTTATAGTAATACGCTAGCGAATATTGTGCTGGGAGTATTTGAATTAAAATATATTATGTCCAGAGTCCAGATATATTTTTATACCCTGCTCCTTACCTTATTTGCCATTTACCTTTGTACCGATTGTCATAATATTAGAAAACACATTTGTGCCAAGTTTAATTTCCCTAACTTCAGTTAAATTTTTACTCGAGTTATCATGTTGACAGACACACACAGAGACAAACATAATGGCTTTATGAGACCTCAAGATGTGTGAAACAGAGTTGCGGGCCTAGAATATATTATTGTATGTGCATTTCGATATAAGGGATGAGTAAGGTATGGCTTGATAGACTAATAATATACAACACACTAGGAAAGGTTTACCTAAATATTTGTGAAGTAGAGTAAAATAAAGTAAAAGGATGAATCAAACCGGAACCTGTAACTGTTTTGACACAGGAGCACTTTCCTGTTCATCGGCATGTTGTCACAGTCAAGTGAAGGGAGCTTAGCTTAAGAATTCCTTCAGGTAATTTGTAAACGGGGGGCTCCTACGATTTCCTTCCATACCTGCGTCGCATCACCACCTTCAACATATAACACACCTTTACTAAATCTATTCTTGGATATTGCTCTTTTGTCCACACGAAGAAACTATAATATGCAATGTTCAGATGTTCATGTCTAAAATTCAATGCAGCACAAATCTGGAGTAATAATAATGGTAATGGCGGTCAGGGTACTCAAGTCTGTTATAGCCACTACGTTTCTACATTTAGAAATCCGTAAAGCAAGTCGTTATTCTTCTTCGTCGTCTTCTTTTCTCACAAGAAATTCTTCTTCAGGTCTACGCACATACTCTCCAATAAATCTTGACTTTAAAATGTTATAAAATTATAAATCCTATAGAGGATATTGGAACCTATAACTTTCCTTAGTAATTCTGTAGTCTGTCAGTCTCAAGTCTCAACTCAGTCCTTAATAATATATTACATTCCTGTACACTACACGATTTGTGTTAATAAAAGAATTTAACGGCCTCATATATAAAGAAGGATTAGCGCGTCCTCGTTTTCCATTTGTTAAGATTTCTCCAACATGATGTGTCAGTGTACTCAGTTTACAAGTGGAACAATTAAATCTACATAACTTGGAATTCGTTATTTACATAATTAATTAAGAACACAAGTGAAACCATTTACATAAAATTCTGATTACGCCTAAAAGGAACTGTTAAACTGTTCTTAAGAAGAAAAAATTGTTCGGTTAAAATTGGTACATTTTTATTTGTGTTGTTATTTTTATTTTACCCCAGAAAGTGGGTGGAAGGACACAAGGTGAAACTGAATGTTTTTTGGACAATTGTGTAGTGAATGAATGAATTGATTGAGTGTAATAATTGATCTTATCGGACTTGGAGAGAACTCGGGTCATCCTGTACTCATTAGATATAAGGATTGGAGAGAGTGAGAAGCACCACTCATTGAAAATGCGGTTTAAAAAGTTTTTACCGAGAACATTGCTCGTGATAAGTCTTGTTCTCGTTATTTCTGTGATTCTAACTACCAAATCTGCATTTGCTTCCGCCGAAGAGGATGCCTCGGCAGACGATAAATTCCAAACGGGACAACAGAATTCAGACAGTTCAACAAGAAATAAATCTAAAGCGGAAAATTGTCCTTGCATTGCTAAAGACGAGTGTCCCCGAATTTATGGACAAAGTGCCTTGGATATTACAGAAATAGGAGTCGTTCCACCTTGCCCACAGAATGGAACAGTTCGATGCTGTGGTGTTACGGTAAGCCTTTCACATTTTCCCTAATCACTTTTATTACAATTTCCATTCTTCATACTATTTCATTTTTTATTAGTTGTTAGCATAGTTGGCGTATAGTTGGCGTAGATATAGGCAGGTCTAGGGGAGCAGGTTTCCCCAGTCTCCAAAATAAATAAGTAATTGGCTGAAAGCAGCAAATAAACCTTTTTTGTGCCATAGTGCCCCAAATTTAAATCCTAGATACGGCCTTGATTTTCATTTCATCCAACTATTCCTTACACTACAAAGTGCATTTGAATTTCTTATTATCAGTTTACAAAGAAGTGGTTTTTAACAACTTTTATTTGAATCTAACCAACAAACAATTTATTACTAATTATTCAGTTCAATTTATTTTTTAATTAGCAATGCAGAAATATATTAAATATTTTCTAAATACTTTCGGATAAATTTAGAAAACATGTTTTGCGATTCTCATTAAAAAAGACTACTAAATTCTATACTAATAAACTAACAGTAAATAAATTGTTTGAATCAATAGCTCTATAGTGTCATGCGTCATCATGAGATTCAATATTACTATTATGCCTCTTCTGAGATTTTCATGATTCCTTATGGTACCTACTTAAATATTACATGCAATAACTAGACGAATAAATCTGCAGCTAATAACCAGCTAATAATATACATAAGCAGTTACTATTATGAGAATATGTGTTGTATTTGCTATCGGTGAAACATCTGTCCATACGTACCTAGCCAAGTTATTATTTTTGATATGGTTTTCGTAATAATTTGCTTTAATCCTTTGTGTTGTTTGATCATTCGAATATAATATATCGTTTCAAGCATCACACTAATAATACGCAATTAGTGAGAGTTGAAAAGCAAAGGATTTGTGCTATTACCTGCAAAATTGTGTGTGGCAATGAATGATGAAAGGAGAAAGTTTCTGTTCATCATTCATCAGAACATTCCTGGGTATTATGAAGATATTATTATTATCCTACAGATTTTGAACATACTAACCGAACAAGTACCTATACCTCAAAGCAACAAGCAGTTTCCAAGTGCAATGTTTATAATACTCGGTATCCGCCTACATGAGAATGTTGCAGGATCACATGTATCTGCTGAATTAATATAGTTTAGTTGGTGTAAGTGTGCTGGAATATACATGGAGAACCTAAATCTACAGTTTCTATGCAATCATGGTATTTATGAGTTTTAGGTATGAAGGACTAGCTGGGTTAAAATGCGTTTTAGGTCGCGCTGCTAGGGGCTGTTGTTAATCCTTGTGCTTACTACGGTAGTCTTCCACCTATTTTTAATCTCTTACCTGCCATTATAACCAAGTGTGTCAATTCGCTCAACAGTTTTGTTTAGTGTAGTTTTCAGAGTGGAGTAGGTGAGCCCTTGGGCATGCACCGGTACCTATGTGTAAATCCCAAAACAGCTTTTAAAACTTGCCTAGGTATTTATATGTAAATAATAATAGTCTTACAATTTTACATTGGTTACTTTCAGACTGCTATAGAAGTATTACTATCTGTAGATACAAGTAGATGGGTTTAGCGGTTTAGGTGAAAGTTGAGACGAATGCAGCTAATACATTCAAATGCATTAAAAATTAGTTGAAATTGAATTTAATGCACGAACATTTGTTAAGGTAAAACTTAATTGCATAGTCCTAACCCCCTTTTTTGAATCAATAAGGCTTTTCGGCTTTTATATAGCGGAGATTTATTATAGGAAACTTTGAACAGTTTTCAAAACAAATGAGGCCTTTGATTTAAGTATTTGGGTCACATTCAGTGTAAAAGTGATTTTTCATATTTCACACACAAGTTTTCCAGGCCACAAGGTCAATTGATTTTATTTTTCAATTTTGTTACTATGAAATGCGTTCTGCTTACTGTTCTTCAATCCATTCATTTACTAGTCAGATTATTTTTAGTACGCTTTTTTGTAGATGGAAGTAATTATATTGTAAGGGTAAGGGTGTATGCATTTAGGGTTTGGGAATGAAGGGTTTACGCCCTTAATTCAGTTTTTGGAGTTGACTGGTGGACTCCATCTTACAACTTTGCCTTCCAAAGGACCACTAGTAGAATACGCGTACCCGGTTTAAACCATTATGTCAAACCGCATTATTTGCATTATTATTTGTTTTCTGTTTTCTAAAATTTCTGTAATGAGGAAAGTAGGAGTTAATTAGAAATGATGTTTGTTCATGTGCGAGTGTTAATGACACAAAGTCATCTCTTCATTACTTCCTTTGTGGCACATTGTTGAAACTTGTATCATTTTAAAGCTTTTAGAAATGAATGCGCTGTGTTTATTTGAACTGTACCTATTTCATTAATGAAGTTGGTCGACAAACAAATATTTCAGCGTACCAAACCAAAGTTTTAATTTTTTGAGGAAAAACTGATGGCAATGTAAATTGAGTTCGCTGGTGAAAAAAAGGAAAAGTTTGCAAACAGCGTTGAATTTTCTGTGATATAAAATGCGGCACAAAGCGACGAGTTTTTGTTTCATCAAATGGAGTTTTGTAAACTGTTTCTACTTATAGCTGGTGGATGAACTGTTCCGTTTTATTACTATTTAGCACCTTACTATTAATAAACTTTCGTCTGCATCTTTTCATCAGTTTTGCTTTGAAGTGTTGTTTTCAGTTTTATTTAGTTCACAATTTCATGTTATTATTTTTGTTTTGCCTGTGATATTTATACGCTAAACGGAACAGCAACTTTGTTTCGACTTTTTATTTGCAATTAAGGCCCAAAAACTTGCTTATGAATTTTCTGTCTCGATATAATATTATAGAGTCATTATTTTATTTCACGCGGTAGAGGCAGAAAATGCTGCTACTGGAGAATACCTATAGTTTTTCTATTTATTTACGTCCTTGGGTTCAGGGTGCTTTTAGTTTAATATCTCCAAGTTAAGGAAAATTGAGTCAACTCGTTTTAAATTACGCCATTAGAAGTTCCTTACGATTAGAATCATTAGGCATCTTGTTTCTTAGAGTTTTAACTGTTTCTTTTATTTGTCATTGTGCGTACGATTGTTCTAATAGAAGTGGAAAAGCAATAAACTAAACAATTTAAAGATAGATAAACGCATGAATGTAATTATTGTCTGTTGAAGGCCGAATAAGTAACCCGGCTAAGAACCAACGACCTAGAAAATGTTACAATGTCTAAAATACTGATGAGAATTTAATAGTATCTTCATACTGAACATTGTTAATAGAACAATCGATTCCGATGCAGTCAACATCACTAAAAATGCAATACAGTATAAAACTGTGTAACAAAATGAAATTTCTAAAAAGTTAACATCGAAAATAATCCGAGAATGGCAAAATTTGTTTACTCAGATTTAAATAAATGATGCTACATGCTTTATTGAAAAAAAATCGATGCCTAGTATACTGTTGTAAATAAGTGAGTTATTGATTCTGCCTCCAAAAAATGTGGAAAACATGAAGCGAGTCCCTGATTGCAGTTTAAACATTGCTGGAAAAAATCCATTAGGGCATTGACGGAAAGACTGTGATGATGCTTCTGTTGTCGTTTAGGCTTCATCGTAATGACCCAATTGGCCTCGGTAAATGTATCCTGTACATAAAAGGTCACTATATAAACTGTTCTGATAATAATGGAAACCCTTTGGGCCCACTAAAACTTCCTGTGACAATTGTCCCATAAATGATTCAAAGTTTTCCACTTCGCCGTCATCATGAAATGTTTTAATGTGCACAATTATGAAGGCAGTTTAAAAGCAATGCAATATTGATGCTGATCAAACTTCGCTTTATCTAAATGTGTTCCATATAATATGTGCGAAAGGAAGTACGAATAACAGAATGGTCGATTCATTGGAGAACCAGCGTAGAGTAGACGGAGACTAAAAGGAAATAACACCTCTATGAAATACAAAGAGAGTTGTATTTACAGACGTCTATGGTCTAGTCTGAGTCTAAAAGCAGTCTCATAAATAATGGTGTAAGTCAAGTAAAGATAGCTTGATGGGAAAAGTGAGATAGCTATTGCTTTTACCTACATTCTTCTGAAAGAGGACTACTATATATAAGTAGCTCTGTATAAAGGTCTTCCTGGTTCATGTCAATGTCAATGGTGTAAAAATACACGGATGACTTGGTTTCACATACACACACGCACATGGAAAGAGACATAATAATAATACAATTCAGTTCTCTGTTCCGCACAGCGACAGACGATAAAATGAGATTCGATGTTTTTATACACTACTCACTCAAAGGACTCCTACACACTTTCACTGTCACTGCGACCATTTCTACTTCTGTACACTCCGGACTCTCACTCAAGTCCATGTTCGCACACAAACACAAAACCAGTGCATTTTTCCACTGTCATCCGCACAGCTATGTTAACTACAGGGTCAGCTATCCAAAAGTTCCCATTTGCTTTTCCGTCGCTTCGGTGGAATTATCTCGCACTATGCAGAACACATCCTATGAAATACAATGGAAAAGGCAAACAATTGTTTTAGTTAAGGAAGGGAGTTCAAATGTATTTCGAAATTTTTCGGAATTGTTCCACGGGCTACAAGTCCTATTAATTATTTATTTTTGATTTTAAATTTTTCTAATAAATGCGGTATACATTAATCGTAATTTCATTTTTTATTTCATCTGTCTCCTTTGGCTGATGTACACTACATTCGAAGAAAACTGTAGGGCAGATAATATTTCCATAATGTTTCCCTTGATAGCTATAATATTAATTCTTCGATTAGATCCACAAAAGGATACTTCCTCCCAAACTGAACATTTTTTTAAACTTTCTACAACTAGAGACGAATATTTGGGTGATTCATAGTAAACATCCGTAGGGGCAATTTTTTGGAAAGAAATGCTCAAAGAAAATAATTCACAGAAGAATGAAAATTTTGAAGAAAGAAATTGTGGTAATTGTAGCAATAATTTTGCACAAAAAATAATAATAAAAAAAATACTTTTTGAATTTAATTTGAATGAGTGATGGATGACCCTGTATTCGAAAGAAGTAGCGACGTTACATTTGCTAGTAAAGGATAGAAGCTAAATAGTGGAACAGTGTGTGTGGGATGTATTGCACAGTCGAGTTACTCTAAAGAAATCAAGTGAATTTCTTGATAGTTTGTATATTTGGGGTGTAGATTCGAGTTTTGCAGAGAGTAGTGTAATAGAGGAATGACATTATTAGTAATGTCATTGGCAGCTGTAGTATATAGCATTCATTCTGGCTGATAAATGGTTGGACTCTCACGTAGTTGATATATCTGTGTTCATAGACAAGACACGCATAGGAAAAGGAAATGCGGGATGATGCAATAAAAAGAGTTTTCGTCCTGTCCTACTGTAATGGAGCCCAAGTAGATCATTGCAAAGGCAAAAAAGTAGAATGCATTGATCTTGTAAAGTCACATTCGCATTTCGCATTATAGGCACGAATAGAGACGGCAGCCGAGAAAAGGTGACGCTGCGTGGTTGCGTGTGCGTAGCATAAACTTAAGTAATTCTCCCAAACCTTATAGTAGAATAATATCACAATCCCCAAAATAAGAAGCAAGTCGATAGAGAGTAAAAAAACTCATAATTTTTACAATATTCTTTCTTTGCTTTATTCCATGCTATCCTTTGCTTCCCTCTAATATTTCCTGCCTCTTATATATATCTCTAATAATAACGCTCTCTCTCTTATTTTTATCTTCTCTGTAGCTACACTGCCAGAGGTCATTTGTTATACTTTTCTATACTCCTCCGTCTGGGGCTATGTGCTATGCTGGGTGCTATTGTAAAATTATGTGTGTCAAAATGTGTATACATACTGAGTATTATAAAGAATAGAACGCGTATAGAAACACATTCTCCTATTTATTGCAAGTTTACAACACACAGTAGTAAAAAAGCAGTTCTTAGATACTCTCTCTGTGTGCAGAATATAGATTCATAAGAATACTTACAGAAAAAGCAAGCGAAGACAGCGGGAGACAGTTCTCCAACTTAGGAAAAGCACGACTTTTACTTTTTCGGTTTACTTATACACTCCGAGGTATTTAATACAAGTAGGCTTGAAAGATACACGGCACATGGTTCCTTTAATATGCTTCCACTGCTGTGTATGGGTACTTCTTGCCAATTTCTAGATTTCACAGATAGATACATAAATTATGCAACTATTTATTAACTGCGTTTTACATTACCATAACTATACACCCAATCCTACTCCTACGACTACTGAATGAGACTGTTGATTTCGTGTGTACTACATGCCATAGTTTATTTTATACGTATTTAATGTAAAAGTGAAAGCAGTTGCGTGAAAATCCTTTTTTCCGTTGCGCAACCCTATAATAAGCAAGTAATAAAAATCTAAACTTTTCAAAATATTTCCCAGTTGATGCCGTTCAAAAATGTCGAAAGCCTGTCTCTTCAAATCATGTTGCTTTATACAATTTATATTCAATCTCGCTTCTTGAAAGACATTTTTAAAGGTAAAAAGCTTTTCTGTCAAATTAGATTTCAGTGAAGGTGCAAGTCTGCAAGGAATCATGCGAGTTAGAGCTTTTTTATTTGATTCTAAATTAGGCAGCTAACAAATGTCATTCACAGTTATAAAATATTTCCGTTTCATTGACACAAGGGAAGGAAAAAATTGCATTTTGATCCTTTAACGGTCCAGAAAGAAATTGATGTTATGAAATGTAAAGCAGTGTGGAACAACTTTTTTTGAATGCACATGAAGTAAGAGAAATCAAAGAATTTGCCTGAAGAGTATTTCTGAAACCTGTCCGTGCCATACACACACCTAATGGTTTCAGTAACTTAATTTTGCCCTATAATTAGCTAAAAATGGTGATTATAGCAATTATTAATTGGAATAGCTTTTTGTAGACACTTTCCACAATTAAAAGCCAAAATTATACTTGCATAAAACTTTTAGTAGTAGTACAGTCGGAGGGTCGGATTGTTTCAAGCGTTTGTGGGAAAACCTTGCGATCCTGCGATCCATGATACCGGGAAATTTCCTTATGTAAAAACACAGGCACAAAAATCAGGGAAAAATTTTCAGAAAACATAGTTTGCAAATTTTTGCCATTGGATTTTGTGACAGTAAACCCGGAAATGGTTTAGATTCATCGGGAAATATTTCTAGGATACCGGGAAGAAATAGTTTTTCTAAAAGCGGTTTTAAGTTTCACTTGGATATCCCGAATGTCCACTTTTTTACAACGAAATTCGTCACAGCTGAATAAATTCATTTGGCCGAGTGCCAGTTTTAAAAATTCTGTAGATGGCAATAATATGATTTAATATTGCGTCGCACTTTTCCCAGCGAGATCTCAATTGTGAACATAAAATTGTCATGTTCTTCATTCCGTTGCGATATTCGTCTGCGCGTATAAATATCAGTTTGTATTTCGATTTCACGATTTCTAAAGTAGTAAACATTTTGTTATCGCATCTCTGTTAATTTAAAAAGTGTTTACTGTAAACATCAAGAGTACTTTAGAAGAAGTGAGCATGAAAATATTTGTCAGGTTGAAGGTAAAAGCGGAGAGCTATTAAGTTATTTTGCAACACATGACGGAGGTCGTGTTTATTGAACTCAATAAGTAGAGTTAGTATATGAACTAAATGAACCTTGAATCGTAGACAGTCCGAAAATATTTGCTGAGCAGTCTTTGGTTAAAGCGTTTGAGTGTATAGATGTACACAAAGTGATATTATTGTGAATTCAGTCTAAGGGACATGACATTTTCATTTCTTTGAATTTTGCTGTTTTTGATATTTTCTTACAAAGCGCCTTGTGAGTTACAAACTCCATTAGCGTATCACATTAGTGTCATACAGTACATTCAGTCTGTCCACTTTGGCTTCTCCCTTTTCTGTCGTGTCGGCTAAAAACTTTGTTTCGTACAAATGTAGTTGCATGGTCTGTCACAAGAAGCTCAATTCGCAGGGAAAGCTCCTTTGCTCTTTCATGTTGCTACTTTCTTTCTTCCTGCACCGGAGAGTCTTCTTGTACTTCCTTCCCAAGAAAATAATAATACGTCCACATCAATCAGAATTAAAGTCAATATAATATAGTTTTTACTTATACTTCGAAATAGACACAGATTATATCAAAAACCGGGCAGTTGCAGCCAAACTGAAGTACATACACATACAAATATTTTTTTGAAGTGAAATGCACTGCAAGGTCAAAATATTTTTAATATTGCGGACTGAACATAAGTAAATGCTTATTCAGTGCACATCAAAGAGTTTCAAATACTATTCCATTAAACTTATTACTCTCATTAGGTACTCTAGAGTAGTATTTGAAATTATTAGACGGCAGCTTTGAAGTAACTCTTTGTACAGCTCAGCTTCTGATAATCCCATTGGAGTTTCAGTTCGAATCAATCGCAAATCGGCTTTTCTCCGAATATATTTAATGCCGCTAGTCCAGAGGCAATGCCCTCAGTCTCAAACAACCAATAAGAAAACAAACAAATGCTTTCCTTCTTTCTAAACATGCTCAGAAAATGAAAGAATTTAAAAACTGTCGATGAAATAGTTTTTTGTGATTTTGCACAGCTTTCCTAGAAATTTGGGTCGGGTAGGTAAATTAGATGCTTTGAACAAAAATGAAAAAATATTTTGACGGATAAAAGGATTCCTTGACGCAGATTATTTTTCATTGAAAGCATATCTTTAATTCATTCCGACTATATTATGCCAAGACATTTGCGTGATTGAATTTAAATTGAGACAGGAGCTTCTAGTGCAACTTTTTACATTTGTTCCTTTACTAGTTTCTTAACGATTGGATGGGCATGGTACTTTGCTACGCAAAGTAGAAGTCGAGCTGTTGCCTCCACATAATGTTCTTTTTTCTTTCAGATCAGTGTGGTGCAAAAGTCGGATGACGATGCGGAAAAGTCCATGAAATTTGCAGAGGGCGAAGACGAGTCAGAAGAAGTTGAAGCAACTACGGAAGAATTTAGCATTAATTTTGAGAATGAAGCTGAAGAGATGCAAGTAGATCACGTGCAAGAACAATCATCGGAAATCATGGGAAATATTTCCAGTACAAACTCAAATGAGACTTCATCGGCAGAAAATACTACTATGATTAATACGGAGGCTGATTTAGAGCCGGCGGAGTCTGTGGTGATAAAGACGTTCGATACTCAAAGCACACACAACAAAGGCCCGAAAAGTCCCATTGCGCGTCGAAGAAAGATAAAAACATCTGTGAGTTCCGTATTGACTCTGAATGGAAATGAGAACAGCGGCAGTAACATAGACGACAGTAGCGAAAGATTTCACAACTCAGAAACTCAAAGTGGAAATAGCAACCCGGACTTTGATCCTTCCACGGCAGGGAACCCAGAGAGAGTGGTTGTAAGTGCTTTTGCAGAAGACGCTCCTTCTTCACGGTTGGCAACCACCACAATAATTTTAGACTCTTCAGCTGACGCAAAAATCCCAGATTTGCTTTCACGCACCCGGAAATTAATGAATGGCACAGAAAATTCTGACTTTTCTACAAAAAATCCGAGAATTTTCAACAAAAATGATGATTCCAGTCACATTCCCAATCACGGTGGAGTCTCACCTGTGAAAACCGTTTCTCCATTTAGTCGTACAAAATTTGTGAGCAGCAACAGTCAAGTTGGAAGCAATACAAGAAGTAGTGTCTCAACAACGGGCGCAGTTCATTCAGCAACTTCTGTTTCGGGGTTACGTGGAAAATTTAGGCGACCCTCATCATTGCCACAGGCAACATTATCAGCTGAGATTGGGCAAGGAAGTGTTGGTGGAGCTGACCTGATTACAACCTCCGACGAGACTCTGCACGTGTCTCCACTCGACCAGAAAGGCAAAGTCGATTCGACAGAAAGGCCAATGTCACTTGCCATCAAACCATTTACACCTGGAGGAAGGAAAAAGATTATATCAGTAGGAGTTCCCCCGCACACCGCAAACTTTGGCTCCAGCTCAAATTCCACATCCTTGGCGTCCTCAAATTTCATGTCCACAAAAACAAAAGCACTCAATTCATACTCCGGTGGTTCTGGCGGACTTTCCTCGTTGTCACAAACATCACCAACTCCAGGAACTGCCATTGGGATGAATTTCCCCAAACAGAATGCGACTAAATCCTTCAATAATGACGCCCTGACAAGTGACACTCTAACTCCGAAACCCAACTCCAGCAGCTCACCATCACTGCCAGTCTTTGTCCCGAAAATCCGTCCGTTTTTGACTAAAAAGATAGACGGAACAAGCAGCAGCCCATCTGTATCTATTAGTCCCAACAAAAAGGAACAAGAGCAAGATGCCAAAACGACAACCACAGAAGAAATCCTCGTACAAAAAGGAATAAAAAGGATTTCCCTTTCTCTGCAAACACCATCCAAACTAAACCTTCCTTTTAAACCTCCGCTCAAATCCCATTCTTCTCATTTAGTAACAAACAACCCATCAAGATCAGCTATGCAAAATTCTCCGCAAGAAAAATCATCTTCCCAAGGAATTGATCAGAGTCCACAGCCAGTGGTCGCTCAAATAATAACGACTCCTCCTCAAAACGTGGAAAATGGTGAGATTTTGGGAAGAGTGACTTCTAGACCGGGTTTTCGCAGAAGAAAAACCACAACAACCACTCCAGCTCCAGTGGAAGTCAGTGAATTTGAAGAAGAAATCTTCCCACGAATTACTCTAAGCCGACCTTTGTTTACCCAAAATAAAGCGAGTTTCTCAGGGAACTTGGAGCGAGCACATTCTGGATTGAGCAAAAATAATAGCAATGCTTATGAATCGATTGGATCTTCCATTCCCGTCTCAACTACTCCGAGCGAAGCTATATCTCCAACAGTTGAAACAAATGACATTACTTCTCCAGCTAAAACTACTTTAAATCGGGGCTATAGAAGAAGAGTCAGACCATTGGCAAAAGTCCATCCAGATGATGCTGCTACTCCATCCCTGTCGGCCCCACCAGCAGCAGCCCAAATAATAACGATGCCAACTAGCAGCATAACGACTCCACAGCCACGTGTACACGCACATCCGTCGTCTGCTCCTGAAAATCAAAACGGAAACGATGAAAACACTAACGACTCAACTCTCGCAACCAGTCAACAAAAGGACATCGATTTCCAAAAAGGAAATAAGAAAACTAACGACGACATTAGCACCACCAGCGCTGCTCACGCTCCCAGAACTAAACACGGCCATTATCCAAACAAATTACATCAACAAACTTACACGTCAACTGAGTTCCCTCCAGTTTTAGCCACCACAGACAATATTTTAATTGTAGAAAACAACTCCATTGATAAATCTCAAAGCCAGGATTTTGTTGCCCCCTCCGTCACTACAGACTCATCCATCGACACTTTCATTCCAACCGGAAATAATGAAAGAGCAAAAATTAATCCACCACGTAGAAAGTTTAAGGTGAATCGTAATTTTAGGACAACAACTACAACTTCCGCACCGGCAGTGTTAACAAGGCCTAGCATGATGTCAAAACAGGAAGATTCTGAAAATAATGAAGGCAAGCATCCTGTGCGAATGACATCCACGTATTCTCGCATCCGAATTAATAAACAAAAGGAGGAAGAAGGAACTTTGCATCATGGAAATGCTCGTCCGAGCTCAAATAATAGTAATAACCGGAGATTTCGTATTCCTGCAGACTTACAAGTAATTCGGGAATCGTCGATTTCAACCACTACACCAATTTCTGTTTCATTTTCATCTAATGACGTTCCTTCATCAACTACCGGGGTGGAAAATGGTCAAATTGATGAGGAAGTACGATCTGAAGAATATCAGCACCCAGCTAATTATGACGGAGGTTCTTCTTCGGAGCAACAGCCAGTTGGGAGTGAAGAAGGGACAGAGAGCTACGACCTAGTTTTGGACAAAGACGCAAGGAAATCAATGCAGAATCAAACCACAGAGCTGAATTCCTTTTCTCCTTCTCCTCTTTCTCCTTCTTCTGCTGAGAATAAATCTCATTTGCTTCCAGAGCTGGTAACAGTATTGCCGCAAGAAGTAAATCACGACAGACACATGGTAGTAGTTAAAAGACGTCGCCGTCCAGTCACTCCCGCTCCTTCTACTCTTTCACCACTTCCGTACGAAGAAAACCATCCGTCTATGAATTTGGAGCAGGGAAGTGAGCAGGGACATTTGACAGAGCAGCAGCCACTGGAAAATGTGTTGGTAAAAATCAACGGAGAAGAAAATTTCGACGCAAATATCAATTTAGCTGCTGAGGACGATAATGAGAGGCAAGTCGGGGAGAAAACTGAAAGTGTTGACGAGACAGATGTGGATATTGACTTGAAAGTCAATATTGACGTGACAGTTGATGGAAGTGCGGATGACAAAGTGGAGTTGCAGATCGAAGATGCTCAAGAAGTAGAAAACTACAGAGACGAAGAAGAGGAAGAAGAAGCTGCAGGAGAACAAGAAGAATCCCGCGTTCATCCTAGTTATTTCAAAGGAAAATTTCCTCTAGCTCCATCCTCCTCCTATTCCTCTTCACCCGCTAATAATGTGAATGATCCAATAAATTATAATTCTTTTGTTCCCGGATTGGAAAAAACTCCAAGTAAATCATTGACGAATCACGCAGAAAATGAAGCGAGTAGGAATTCTGGCGGAATAAAAAGTTCTGCAAGTGTCTCAGCTGTCAATGAGAATGACCCAATGCATTCTGGCGTGTCAGCGATCCGTATATCCGAAAAAAGATTTTCAAATACACAAATAGGAAATTCCACCATGAGATTCCCATTGTCCATCACCAGTAGCAGCACTACCAACAAAAACATTGTAAACAAAACTGGTCAGTCACCCGTGGACTTGGGAAAACAAGTAGGCCATTCGGTTGATAGCGGAGAAATAAATTCGATAGGAAAACCTACTGCTACTAAAACTAATGAAATGCGGCATTCCAGTCACAGTGCAAATAGCCCAACAAGGTTTTCCTTTAGTAGCACAGGCACGGGGACGGGAAACAATGTAGCTTCATCACAATCAGCATCTTCATCTGCTCATCATCTGGCTTCGAAAGCAGGAGGACAGGAAGAAGAGATAAAACAGAGTCATCATGAGCGCTTCAACATCCAAGCACTTGATAAAAACAATAACATTCAACAATCCAATGGCAATAATGATAATTTTGGCTCTGGAATCCGCACTCGCACTAATTACAGAACGACTGGAGGAGGATCTTCCACTAAAACAAAGACGACATCCCAACTATCACCTCCACCGCTAGCAATAAATGCAGAAACAGCTGCAGAACCAGAAATACCTTCATTCGTCTTTCCACCGTACAGAAAATCTGAAAGTGTTTTAATCATGACTACGCCAGAACCACTGTCAACATTCACTCCGAAACGCACAAGGTACAACTCAGGAGTAAAAAGCCGTAATATCACAACAACATACACAAATTCCCCGTCAACTACCACCACCACTTCAACCAACGATGCCAGCAACGTTGAAAATGTTGTTGAGTTTAATTCTCAACCTACTCGCACTTCCACTCCAACAATTCCATCATCGACTCCTTCGTCCTTCACAATTGTGAATAGCTCCAATCGCCATTCTAGTAGAAACACAAATAATAACAAGGTTGCCTACAATCCACAGCACATTGCTGAACACGAACAAAGCCGTTTTTCAGTGTCCCAATTCAAATCACCATTACCTCCGTCTGTCAACAATAGTGTCAGCGAACCGAAAAAGCGACTCCGGAAGAAAAATAAAAATAAAGTGAATGTAAGTGCCCAGAAAGCGAATGATGTGTACGTCGAACCTTCTAATAATGCATCTCCAGGATTCGAAACAACTTATATGAATTCCCCAATTACGTCATACAATAATAACAAGGATTTGAATATAAACCACGTGCCCACAAATCCGACTTATACAACTTTCTCCATCACCCAGGAGAAAGAAGAGATGCCTGCTCCGCAATATTTGCCCGCAAGTACAACGACGGAAAATATTTTTTCATATCAAATTATTCCGACTGAGACGCCTTATAGGTACACACCGACTACTCCTATTCCGTCTCAAGTTTCATTCAGCTCAGCCCCGACACAGAAAGCACGTCCGATGTCACAACCAGCAATTTCTATACAGTATCAACCCAGTCACAGCTACAACAATCCTTCGATGATTGATGAGTTCAGCACAGTGAAAGAAAAAAATCGTGTTACTGATTCCAAAACTTCGTCTCGTTTTACTGTCCCGGAAAAATTTGATTTCTCCGGATGGAGAGTCACGAATTCTCTGACGACAGTTAGTCCTATTACTCTTACAACAACAGAGACTCCCACTACATCCCGTCCGGTAGTGCGTGTTCCTTACAATGACATTCAGAATGTTGCAGTAAATTCAGAATGTTGCAGTAAATCCAATTCGTATCGTTTCAACACCTCAAAACGTGGCAACCACCCCGGAACATAAATATCCCGAACAAATCGCAACAAGTTTTGTCTGGTCTCCCGCAGAGTCTCATTCTGCGTCTTTGGGTCACCACAACAGTCAAAGACCGCTGCAGCCACCTCAAGCAAATCTACAGACTCAAGAGCATCTACACAATCAACCACAACTTCACCACATTCAAAAACTTCCCGAATCCCAAAACCTGGATGTACTAAAACAACAAAAGCAGCAAAATGTGGCAAATTATCAGCTGGCAACTAAACCCGTGGAGCAATCCGCTTTTGGTAATCCATTTAATTACCAAGTCACGTCCAACGGGCAGAGCTACTCAATACAATTAGCAGATACAAAACCAATTTCAAACGGAGCGTCAACAAAACTTTCACCAGCAAATAATAATCTTCCTGGAGTACTTACTTCTCCTTCATTTCCTCCAGCACCAACACAACTCTCCACGCACTCTAATTCTTATTCTGCTCACCAGCAGCCAATTCCCTCCCAGAATCCGACTCCTCAACTGAATTTGCAAACATTGGCTACACTTCCTCCAAAAATCCCAAACCAACAGCAACAACAACAAAGTATGCCCGTCGTACATACTCCACAAACTACAAATAACCTTTATCAAGAAAATAAATTCCAGCCTCCAGTTTCTGATGAGGATAAACGACAAAATTATTTTGAACAAACAGGACCCACAAGTTACATATTGCCCATTTTACCCCAACACAATCCCAAAGTGTCTACTACGTCCGTTAGAATTCAATTCGGTGAAGATCTCAAACTTCAAAATTACAACGAAAATATTCGCAATCAAACACAACCAGCATATTATCAACAATACTCCCAGCCTGCATATGATTCCCCACCTTCTCCGACATTTTCTAATAATAACGCTCCCTCAACAGCTTTTGTGTACCACCAAGAAGAAAGCGACGGATATAAACAAGTTCATCCATCGTCATATGCTCCGGTTTCTCCAGTTTCTCCAGTGCCATCCTGGAAGTCTCAGTCTCAGCCTTCTCATGCTCCCCAAACTCCGTCTTATTACTCGGAGCAATTTTCTGCCACAAAATCGAACGTGAATAATAATAATAATAATAACATTAATGGCATGAAACCAACATCTGATAATTACACTCCTCAAAATCCGTTGAATCAGCCACAAATCGTTTATAATACACACAGCCTCAGCAGTGGTATCCAAAACAATGTAAATCAAAATCAGCTGCCATTGAAACAAATGGCTTCCCCCAGCTCTTTGTTTTATTCTCCTGAGCAACAAAGACAGCCGTCTGTGAATTTAGTAGCTCAGCCACATCTTGAATCTACAATGAACAATAGTCCTTCGTCTTATCAATACAACAATGTCATGTCTGCCAATCAAAACATTCCTTTGGGGGGATACAATAACTATCAAAATCTGCCGCAGCAACAACAACATCAACCTTTGAGAGTAAATGGTGCAGGAAAATTCGGAGGATCTTCTCAGCAGCAGCAAACTTACAATAAAGTGAGTTTCTCATCACAAGACTTCAATGGAAATGCAATTTCGAATAAAGCAGTAGCTTCCTCAACATTACACGGACTTCCTGTGGCAGTTCAAAATAAACTTCCTCCACTGCACCTCAAGGAATACCAACAACATATGCAAATCAGTCAGCACATTATGAACCACATGAACAGACACTCAGGAAGAACTTCCCGGGCTAATAATATCAATGGCCAAAATAATGCTGACGATGGTCTTACGGATATGGATTTAAACACCTCCGGCTCTGAAAACGTGGAACACGTAGCAGTTTCGGGCGATGAGGCGTATAACATGAATGTCCCCGTTTCCCAGGAATTTCTCAGTGTTCCTTGGTCTCAAAAGGAAAACTCAACGGAAAATAACCCACGGAAAGATTTGAGCATCACAAGCAACTCAACAAATTCCAATTCTACCGAAGAAAGACGAACGGGTGTGGTGGAATCGAATGACGAAAAATTAATTTTGGCAGAGTCAGTCGTAAAGGAAGTTGTGAACAATGACGATCGAGGTTTGTTGAATGCAGGAACATTACCGCAAAATAACAATGATATAACGGAAAGCCCGAATTCGGAGAGTGCGAGAAATCGAGTTTCATCTGATCTTTCCTACGGGATGGAAACAAGAGCGGTATTAGCACCGGATTTACAGAAGGACACAAAAGGTGTTGAAGCAGAAGCTCGTGGCGTTGGAAGTAACGTAAAGGAAATTTCTTCTGCTGGTAACTTGAAGCCGAACATGAATTTCACAGTTGAAGGGATGAATAATAAGACTGAATTTACGCCTCCGAAAGTTATTCAGGGTGGATTTGTGCCTATTTTGCCGTACAGTGAGAAAGACCCAGGACCTATTTTAGTCAAAATCCCACAAAGTCAGGATAAAATTTTATCTCCGACTGAGATACAAATCAATGCGATGAATCGTCTCAATCATCCCAATCTAATTCAACCCACAAATTTCAGGTCTCCACTTCAGAACCAGTTTAATAAGTTGTACGTCAATGCCCTTAAAACCCTCAATAAGCCAAAATAATCTTTTCGTGTGCCTTTTCAAACACAGATTTCTTATTTTGCGATAGTTCTTCATAAATTAATTTCCATGCATTTGTAACTTTTTTTTTGAGAAGCGTTCTTATATATGAATATACTTTTACACAGAATAATGTTTGAACCGGATTTTTATATTAGTAGAGAGGCTTATTGCCTTCCTCATCCCATTTTTTGTTCCCAGCAAAGAAGTTAAAATATACTTTTTCAGAGTTACTTGCAACCTTTTTAGCAGCTAGTATTTATATTATTTTATCCTTATTATTATTATTACTACTAGATTATTATTGTTATTATTACATCACATATTTGAACCTGTAAGCAATAATGGTACCTCCTCAGGTCCTCAATAACAACATTGACTTGACTTGTACTGTATTGCTATGGAATACAGTCTCACATTTCCTCATGCGATGTTTTGTAGCACTTTGTGGTATTTATGTTTAAATGAAGACAGATTTATTGTTATTAGATTACTAATACTAATAATATTATATATTATGATTACATTTGATTATTCTATTCTAGATTGTTACTTAAATAACTGTAGTTTTTTACTTGTCCTGTAATAATAGTAGTTATTTAAATTAATTGTATTGTAGAAATTGCTAATTTATTTTTAAAATGTTGAATACAATTTCATGAACGAAAAACAAAACAATTTTATAGAACTAACCTACGTAATACTGTGACCTTTACATAAAATGCTGAAAAGAAGCTTAAGTATGTAGACATAAAATTTATTTCGTTGTAGTTGTGCTAAAGTCTGTAATAAATAGAAACGTAAATAGTGAAGATTTTGTTTAATTTTATGGAAAGGAATAAATAAAATTCTTCAAAGCTGTAATAAAGCACTATTTCCTTTGTGCCGCAACATTTACTGGCTTTAGTGGCTTCTCTTTTGAATAAACAAATCTGCCTGTACGCGCAGTTTACTTGGAAATGCGAAATACTTTTACAGGTACTTTTGAAACTTCTCAGTAAAATATGCTGAATCATCCTAATTACGTCTGCATCCAATAGCAACAACATTTTGTCAGAATATCTTTCATGAAGTTTCTCTTTGATCTGTTTCAACATCCTTCTTTTCACTAAAGGCACTTACGTTAGATTTAACTATTCACTCTTCCATTTCCCAACAAGTCTCATCATAACTAACTAAGTATTGCACAAACTTTTAGCTTTTTGAAGGGTTCATAATTATGGAATGGGATATCTATCACAAATGACGCAAAGTATGAAATGAGCAAGGGCTCACACTTTATGTTCCTAGAATTTAGAATTATGTTTACAACTACGCAGTGTTTATTTGTTGAACGAGTCATTTCTTTTGTCCTCTGTGACGTGACTCTTTTTGGAATTTCGTTTTGGTCGGGATTTTACAATTGATAATATTTGCAGTAGACTAAAAGTATTATTATTGCCCTTGGCAGCACAAGTCAATGTTGCGCAGTACAAGGCTTTGTTGCAAAATGAAATACAAAATTACAAAATTATGAGGATTAATACTTCACTTAGGTGGCATTGTTTTTCATTATTTGCTTTGTTAGATCTTCATTAGTTATATAGGTGCTGTACCAGTTATTACACCCATGTTTTTAAATTACTCTTTGTAAACATGACTGTAGGCTTTTCAATGTCGTCAAACAACCCTTTTCCAGTGAGTGCAGCTTGAAATGAAATTAGTCCTAGCTAGTAGTAGCTAATAATAATAATAATAATAATAATGGGACTTACTTAGTAAAAGTCTCACCCTCATTACATGTTGCAAATGAAAGCACTAGGACTAAAAAGGTAGCAGAATGTTTTTTGAGCGCATAAAAGGAATTGAAAAATATTGTTTGAAAATTATTACATTTCTAGTAACTATTTTATAGTAGTCATGCAACATCAGACTTCATTTCCTGTACATGTCCATATGAGACGAAGAAAACGAGAGGAACAAATAAAATGAAGCGACAATGAGGAATACTTGCGAGATGAAATAAACCAAGGTTGTAATAAATGCTAGAATATCTGTAGTTTATGTTGAAACTTACATTTATTGTGTGTTTATTTGGCAAATACATTTTGCAGAATGTTAATGAAAACTTGAATATCTATTCATGCTATTCAAAGTCAATATAATTATCTTGTCAAATGTTTGAAAACTATTACGGGTCAGAATTTGCGTGGCGATAAAATGGAAATATACCAAGTTGAATGAGAAACAAGTATATAGGGATTTATTTAGGAAAGTGCATGATTTTCCATTGCTTCATACATAGCTTAAGTAAATACACAAGTTTATTTATTACGAACAAAACTTGGGCTTATAATAATGTAGACGCGACACAATTGAAAGTATGATGAGTCAAATCCCCTTTGGGTTGCCACGAAACATTTAAACAGATAAGTACCTACCTCGCTTCATTGTCTGTTGAGACTTACAATGCAATGCCTTCAAAGTTGAAGGTTGAAAATAAAGTACTCACGAGCACGGATGTAAAATCCATGCCTAATGCACAGTATAAGCTATAACAAAAGTCTATTTAATGCATCTTCAAAAGCACAATATCTCACAGATTCGATAGGGTTTTTAGACATACTGTAATGTGCCATACAACTTATGATATAAAGAAAGGAAATTTCTCCGTAAAACAACAAAAACAAAATTCGGTTCTTAGCATGCAGCATTGAAAGTTCCTGAAGAAGAATAACATTGAAATAAATTGAAGCAGACAAATCCTTGTTTTGCTGATTAACATTTTTAGCATGGCTCAGACTCAACCTTCAACCCTGTGTCGAAGAAATAAGCCGCCGTTCTTCCTCAGGGCTAGACTATGGAAATGTTCAGAAACATGGAAATGTGTTTGGGAAATGCGGGTTGGCAAACGAATTAATTTTTCTACGGTTTTTCCTCTGTTCTTTCTCTACGAATGATGTGAATCCTTTGAATTGTGAATAAGGGGATTTCATGATTCAGGGTGCTTGTAGATTGTAGTTGGTTGTGAAATCTTATTACAGCATTCTTCAGCTGGATAAACACTAAAGCAATACGAACAGTAATTCTTTTAACAAGTAGGTGAATTATTTATTAGTCTAAATTTTTAAACTGTTTAAAATTGAGCTGTTTTAAATATATTTTTAGGTTTTTATGCTTTAAAAATCCAGGAAATTTACACAAGAAACTGAAATTAAGTTTTCATGCAAACAATTTCTTATGCAAAGGTAAAAAGTTTATTTTGACCCATTTTTGCATAAAATACCCTTTTAAAGAAATCTAACGAGTTTTTACTTTAAACTGTTCACAGAAATGGTTTGATGAAATAATAACGAACGCAAAAACTTATTAAATACATTTTGACCAAAATCAATTAAAAATGTACTTAATTCGCGCTTTTACAGAGTAAAAAGTTCTTGTGTGCATTAAATATTATTTCGGCGTATTTAGCTTGACAAAAAACCGGGACATTTCCAGGACGCGGTCCTAAACCCAGGAAGTCTGGCCACTTTAACCTACTGCAGGAACTTATGATGAAACAGGACAATTTATAAGTATACAGGTTTATGAAAAAATCAGATCTCAAAATAATTTTTCTTGCTGACTTATTTACAAAGTGCAACCAAATGCACAACCTAATTAATTAAAGACTCTTTTATTCTAAAAGCTTAAGTGGTTTGGAACACAGTTAAACTTTAATTATTTTAAGTTGCATTATTTAAACTAGCTGGTTGCCGCAAAAACATTTTTAACTAACTATTGTTACTGTTGATTTTGAGAGATAAAGACAAACAAGGGTATATTTTGTGTCAGTTCAACGTGCTCTATTTGTATGTAAGCGAGGAGATAATATGTTTTTACGTCTTCCAGGCGGTGCCTTTCTTTGAATCGAAAACTTGCTTTCTCATCAATGAAATGGCAGGAAACATGATCTGAATGATCTCTCGTTAACAAAATAAAAGAAAGCAAGCTTTCTCGCTAATAAAATGAGCAAATCAGCTTTCTCAACTATAAAATGAAAGAAAGCATCCTTTCTCATCAATATACAATATAACGGGATAAAATTGACCGCCATTAAAAAACGTAATTCTTTTTGCTTCGGTTACTGCCGCTTTGTTTTGAGTATGACACTGATTGTGAGTGGCGAAGAAGACAGGCAAACATAAGACAAACAGACAGGCATGCAAATTATAATGTAGGCTTTAGAAAGGGTGAATTGTTTTTATGCAGTTTTGAACCTAGTTGTCTTGGAGTTTGCAATAAAGCAAATTCCAATTACGAAACTTTGCATTTTTTGGCAATGTTAATTAGGTCATAATAGCATTTAATTAATTTGGCTGTACAGTAGTTGAATATGTTCTAACTTTTTATTTTCATAACTTAAGCATTTGTACGGTTCAGCTACAGTATCAATCTTTTCGTGTCTTTTTAGATTATTGGAATGCTTTCTTGAATGACTTTGAACAAAAAGAGCAATTGAAAGGTCTCTTTCCAAAGTGAATTGTTTCGTGTGTTCTCAGAGTGATCAATGCTGTACATAATTGTATTAAAAAATGAACATTTGTAGAGTCGCCCTCCAGAATGAATTCTTTCGTGATTTGTCAGGGAGTTTGGCCTTCCAAATGATTTCGAACAAGTTGAGAATTTGTACGGCTTCTCTTCACAGTTAATTCTTGCGTGATCTACGTGATGTGATTTAGTATTTACTATGATCTTCAAGTCTTCAATGGCTTGCAATTGCAATGGTTGAGACTGTTGACTATTGCTGGGTGTGTGAAATGCACTATATTTTCTCTTTCTCTTTGCTATAGTTCATAGATAGTGACGTGGCAAACCAAGCATGACACGGATGCTGAAGTGCATTGAGCCTTTGATGTGTGGTTGTGTACAATAGACGGGCCTCGAAAAGACACAGGATGTGGATGTGAGACTCAAAGTTTCATTGATGATGTGGACAACGAAAAACTTGTTGCCATTTGTTCCGGATTTTGCTTTCCAATTCCAATACACAAAAACCTAGGATTCGCTTCCGAATGTTTCATCCCACGCATTTCCCCCTCACTCCTCTCACTCTGCAAATATCAAATATTTCTTTTCTACAAATATTTATAATGTTGCGAAACGTAGTATAATATGACAAAGTGGAAAACAAAAATATAAATTTAGTTGAAAGCTCTGAAAAAGGTTTAAATAGTTACCCTTTTAAAAAGTTACTTAATAGGTGTTTTTGTATTTTGACACATTCTAATTTAACGTTTAAAATCATTATGGTTGTTTGCAAAAACATATTTACGAAGTATAGATTTTAGGAGTACAGAGTTAGGAAGTACAAAGTTTGCACATGTAATAAATATTATTATCATTATCGGGAGAGTAAACTGTAAGCACCTTTGAAACTCAATATTGTTTTGTACCAGCAAAATTGATGACATAAATGAATGTTTATTACCCTGCAGGAGAATTTTTTGGCTTTTATTTAAACGAGCCTAACTTTAAATGGTTTCACCCAAAAAAATTAATGGATTTTACCTAATTAATAGGATTATTTCTAATTGACTGGATACAGCCTAATTTATTTGATTTTCCCTAACAAAAAAAAGTAAATTACCTAACATTTATTAAGTGCTGCCTAATTTTTATTATTCTTTCTAACAAACAATTGCAAATACCTAATTGTAAAAAATAGCCTAACAATGAATGGATAAAGCCTAAGAAAATATTTGAATGCCCCAACAATTTCAACGCAAATTCTTATACAGTATGTGTCACAGTAACGGACTAGTCTGGTTAATACATAGAAAGACCTATAGTAGGACTTAATACAGAAATAGGTATCAAACAATCTGTTTAGATGCACGTTGTAATCTAGGC
>JABASD010001763.1:0-34847 GCA_019776165.1 Pogonognathellus flavescens
AATAAGATTCTTTATATAAGATTCTTTATATAAGATTCTTTATATAAGATTCTTTATATAAGATTCTTTATATAAGATTCTTTATATAAGATTCTTTATATAAGATTCTTTATATAAGACTCTTTATATAAGATTCTTTATATAAGATTCTTTATATAAGATTCTTTATAAGATTTAAGGCTACACCGTTTACATGTTGTTTGTGATGTACACATGCAGTGGAGGAATAATAGGTACTCATATGACAGGCACTATAAGAGCGATAAAATAAATATTATGATGTACTACGTCAACTACTATGTGATGCAGAATAAGTAATGTCATTAAATATGCCTACAACCTCCAATTCTTGCGTATACGGTTCTTTTTATCTGACGAGGATAATATAAGGAAAAAGAAATGTCGGATAAATATATTATACATGTGAAAAAATCATAACTGTGCATAACATTATTCCAATATGCATTTAGTTATACATACCCTTATTTTAAATGTGAGCCTTACATCACCGTTAGTAATAAGTGCAAGTGTGAAATTTCCACCTTTTCCTGCACATGTAAGTCAATAGCTGCCTAGCCTGGGAGTTACACATGTCATAATATTATTCTCTACAAGGAAAAAGGAGCAAATCCCATTAATCCCATGACTTAAGGATTTAGAATCTATTTCAGATTTGGCTTTTAAAAGTTAAATAAAAGTAGCGTCATTAATTAATTAATTGCCACATTATTGTCGCATAGAAAATAAGACAATGACTAGAGCTGACGAAGAAACAAAGTATACAGTTTGGAGAGAGTTGCAGATTATTTTTGTTATTGTTGATAGTTGGAGGAGAGCAGTATAAGCCAACGAGTGTGGAAGTAGCAATGAAATTGCAGTTGCGTGGCACATGATATTTTCTCAATTTATTTTATTGCAAGAATAATAATGTGCCGATGGGGTTCTCTCAAACCAAAGGTCGCTTCCAATGACGTCACCCAATATTTGTGTATACAATTCGTACACAAACCATTCTTTCATTTCCAATTCCAACTGCACTCTTTTTCCACGAATTAGCAGCTTTAGCCAGTTCTTCCATTCCAAACGGCAACATTCTTCAGATAGAGTAGCGAATTTTGCTGTTTTTAAAAACTGTTTAGACACGACTAAAGTCGGCAGCAGAATTGAATGAGGATTATTATATTACGCATGCTTGTTACTAACGGAAGAAGAAATGAATAATATTTCAGGAATTTTTTCAGGAAATAAATGACTCAAGAAAGAGCAATGTTAGTAATCTTCTACTTATAATATGTCGTATAATCAGAAGTGTGCTATAAGCCCCTAAAATGTGGCTTGCATTTGCTATGTACTGATTTTGTACGACATTATGTCTATGCTTAAACATTTGAAGTATATAAGAAATAGCTCGTTCAGTTCTTTTGCATACATGCAGGGAATATTCATAAAACTATCACAAATTATCATTCCATAATGCTTTCATCATCAGCACTCAACACAAAAACGGAGATGCCTCTGGAGTTTGGATGTGTAAAAAACTACTTCCATAAAACGACCAAGAATTTCGCCTGTAGTAGTTTCATTTGTTCTTCTGTGAATTACTTCTACTTGCGAGTTGCGACAAAGCGATTTTGTTTATATACAAAACTTGGGTAAAACTTTGCAGGGTTTATTTGCACAAGGCCTCCTCCATCAATGCGTTGTTTAATTTTTGCAAAAAACTACCATTGCGTGCTAAATGCAGAAGAACAAAAAAGAAGGCTAAAAAGCATGGAATTCTACTTTGTGAATTTGTTTATAGAAATGATTTCATTTTGGGGGCTATGGGCTAACTAAGTACAACATGTACATGAAATTTGTGGGGCGACTCCCATTGACGATTGGATTGTGTGTTCCAGTATAAGAAAGTGACTGAAAGATTGGTGTTGGTGTAGGTAGGGTTAGTAGGGTAGCAGCAGGGTATCTATTCATTCGGAGCAAGCAGTTTCTCGGCATTCCTAACCTACTCATGTTCTTTATTCTAAAGAAGCTTTTGTTGTGCGTGCATCTTTTCTTTTACATCGAAGTGTGAAGCCTCAGGCAGTGAACAGTCCCGACCAGAGACACTCTCCGTGGACTCGACTGCCATATGACTCCTTCTCTGCCTCTCCCTTATCCAGTCTGCTCTGAATCACAGACGTGTACTTCTCACTAATCTTTGTTGTGTGGATATGTATGCTCAGTTTTGTGTAAGTGTCAGTATCACTCTTCTGTGAATAGACCGCAGTACAGATGAAGCCACACAAACTTCTTCTTACTCACCACAGATACAAACTACACACACAAGATTATCATAAGAACCTTCTTACATGCGTCCTCCTGTCTCATTCACTCCTATCCTTCTTATTTCCAGGCAGCAAAAATATTTAAAAAACCGTAATACTTTCTAACTGAAAGAAAAAATGTCCAAATTCTGCACACATTTTCATGATTATCGAGTTTTCAAAGAATACTTCATACAATTATATTTATGTAATCTTTTTAGTTCTTGTATGAAAATCGCAGGCTGTTCAAAATTTACAATTAGACTAATTAGTAAAAATCAAGAACTATTTTCAGGTACATTTATAGCGGACTTTTGAAAACTGTTAATTCTCTTTTCTCTTTCTTTTTTTGCGTAAATATTATTTTTCCGTTTGTTTAAAATAAAAAGTTTTTTGCATCCCTGGATGAATTGGTGATGCGACATAGAATGTTTTGGCGTATAGTATACCGTGGCAAAAGTACGTTTTGATGATGAGAACGGAGATTCACTCTCACCACACATGTGATGCCGTAGAATGTACTTGGACTACACGAATAAAGATGCCTATAGGAAAAGAGCAGGGCACAGAAGAACGAGTGTAGTAGTGAAGTTGCAGTTGAAGTCTGCGATCCGTTTGGTGTGGTGTGGTGTATAGAAAAGGGAGATGATTGCATAATATGAGTGGGACTGGATAGAAATATTATTTCACTATAAACTCTTCCCTTTCTTTTTCTTTCTTATAACTCTTATAGTCTGCCCTCCCTGCCATCTCACATAACCTTTCCGTCACCCGTCCCTGTGTTTTGTGTGTGTGTGCAATGCTTCCATGCTCTGAGTACCAGAATAACGTGTGGTGTGTTCTTTGTGTGTTGTCTGTGTGTTCTTTGTGTGTTGTGAAGAGCAGAAGAAGTCCTGACTCTGTCTGAACTTCAACTTCACCCTCCCACAACACACACAAGACGCAACTTGTGTGTGTGGAAGAACTAATTGTTCCAAACTCCAAGAAGAACTTCACCACGAAATATTCTTCTCCTCCAAATACTCACAGGGAAAATCCACGTTTCTTTCTGGTTCTTTTTGGACGCAACGCATCACACACGAACTAAAGAGCATTATGAAGAGACAGGATTTTGTTTATTAAGTCTTTCATTTATTATCTCTTCATCTCTTTCCACAAGGCAGGGTAGGGTATGCAGTAGCCTTGCTATACACGCTAAATACTACACGACCAACACAAATCATCTTCTAATTCATCCACAAAGTCATTGTCAGTTCTTCAGTCGTCTTCGTCGTTGTGCAGTTCACAATTCCTCCCTGCCCTGCCACATGTTCTCCGTCGTCTTCCTCTTTCCCATTACACACATCACGTTTCTAAAAGTGTCTTAGTCATCCCAAACAAATACTCTTCCAAATCAATCCTCGGAGTTGTGCACACGCTAATATTTATTCATTCTCGGCAAATCAATCGTTCTTCTTTCCGTTCTGCATTTGCTCATTAAATAGAATGAGATTTCTACTACTGGGATTTATCCTGCAATATTATCATCATTACTAGTTCATTTCTAAGCAAAATGAATGTGTGACAAAATATGGAAAACGGAGCGAAGTTTTTGGAGTGGGAGTAGAAATGCACCACCGCTGACATTCAATGTTTAATCAGGGATAAACCAAGAAAGACGCACACGGACAGAGAGGTACTTGCGACTGTTTCCTTTAAGTTTTCTACTTTAGTTTTTCTGCTTTTTGCTTGGAGTAAATAAAATAATAATATGACGACGTGTTTGTTAGTACATACATAGATATGAGTAAAGGGTAAACAAGAATGACCTTTAATCAGCCGCCACTGCTGCTAATTCTGCGTAAGACATTTACACATGAAGAATTATTCGCTGGCAAATGACAAATAGCTATGTAAAGTAGATAGAGAAGATGATAAATTGTTCGTTTCATTATCGGTCTGTGTGTGTGTTACAAGTTTCTGTGTCATTGTGTGTTGTGGCGCATTAGATTATTAAAGTTGTCCTTGTGTCGCTTTATGTATACACAGCAAAAAACAAAACTTCTGTGTACACACGTTGAAAAGTGGAAAAGTCGTGTAGATAGTTACGACAGTCAGTTACGACAGTACCTAGGCAGAATCAACGCATCAGATAAAATCATGATACTATTTGTATAAGATTATGTTCACAAATTCATTTAGCTTTGTCAGTCTTTTTCATTATGACCCTTGTGACAACTGAAAAACAATCTGTATGTGTTCTTCGGACGGTGGGTAATAAATGAGGACTGAGAGCAATTAGCGAGTTAATGGCAACGAAGTGCTAGAAGTGAATTGGCAGAGTTCGCGTGAGTGACATAATTATAATTGCCTAATACACTGAAGGTGAACATCAGATTCGGATTTGCACAGAGATGACACGTCCCTTCTTGCTCATTTCACTTTTCTAATCATCTTCACTTCTTAAAAATCATTTCTTTAACGTTCAAACTTGTGTCATTAGTGCAAAGAAAGAAAACGTATGGGTGGAAATGAAAATGACATAAATAATAATAATAAATACTGTGTAATTTACATTTGTATGTGTTTTGATATCAATCAACAACGTAGAACCGTACGCGTACGGTTTGGTGGTAATGAAATGTTATCACCTGTTGCTGAATGTCACACATGTTGCTTTAGACTTTTCATTTCCATTATCATTACCATAACACGGTATGCAGTCTGGGATCAACGTTATAAATGAAAGAAGAAACGAAATACTTGTCATGAGATTTGCTAATCTGTTGTTAGTGTTGACAGAATATACCGTTTGTAATTTCTGAACTCAATTTCTGTTCTTACGAGAAAAAACAATGTCAGTTGTCAGGCTGCAGTCAATTTTATTTATTCAAATCATTCCTCCATTCAAAATTAAGAACAACCTTACAGCAATTTATTAGGCATTTACACATACTTTCAAGGGCGTACCTAGATGTAATGGGGGTGGGGGGCTTGAGACGTCTGGGGGCTCAGAGGCAAAAAATTACAGACTTTGCATCTGTCATTTAATCCCTTGTTCCCTGGGACGAGGGGGTGGAGCTCAAGTCCGGGAAGTCCGGTGAGCCTATACATAGATACGCCCTTACTTATTTGTAATTCTTTAATGTGACAATAAAGTGAACTAATGTGAATAATTGACACACAAAATTGATATTTTTTGTGAAATGAATGACCACACATTTAATAATTATTAAGCACCTTAAGTCATAGTGAGTCATTTTGTTATGTTTCTTTGAGGTTTTCTTGATAACGTTTATGAATGACTTCATCGGAAAGACTGAACAGCTTATGAACTGTATGATTTTTTTGTTTATTTTTTAAGTGAGACTAATATAACTCACGAGTCACGACAAACAATTTTTGCATGGTTATCGATTGTTTCCTATATGGAAACGGAATGATACTCATTAGCATTACTCAATTGTTTTTGCAAAAGTGGGAAGGAAACTTGGCAAAATCATAGAAAATATATACAAACAATTTAGTTTTCAAGGTCAAAGGTTGGTTTTGTTGTTGCCTTTAGCCAGGACGGCAGAAAGTGATTGTTACAATTAATTCACCATGTATGGCAATCTGCTAAACAAATCTGCCGTCACCAATTTCCTGTCTAACGGTTTAAGCCATGTCGCTGTCAACACTGAATGAGTAATGTCTTGTATAAAGTACGACTAACTCAAATGTAATTTAATATCTTCTCTTTTCCTTGTCATATCTTCCTTTCATTTCTTTGGTTGACGTAGTTGAACAAATAATGCATCCCCAATGTATTAATGTATAGATAGAACTATATAGATAAAGGAGTTTTGTTTGCGAAACAAAAAGTAAAATAATAAACGACTGCATTGCAATATTCATTAAATTAAAATTTGTGTTTCGTAAAGTTGAATTTTGGTAGAGATGAAGAACCTGTGGCGTCAGCTTTGACTTTTCTACGAAATTGAATTGATTTGAATGGGATTATGAACTAAAAACAATGCAACGTGAGAAAACAATGGAACTAGGTTGGTGCTTCTAAAACGACAAGCCCATTATTGTTAATCACTCAAACATTCGCATTTGACACTTGACATTCCAAATGAAATTCTAGCTATTATCTATTTGATGATTATAAAGTATAATTCAGTCAATACATCCAAGTCTCACAATATTTACATCTTTCTCTCTAATTCTAATTCTGAACCCTGTCACTGTGTATACAAGAAACACTGTAAAATATTTAGAAACGTTGCAAATTACAATCATCTTGACTGTTGGCACGTTCGAAAAATCATTTTGTGTGATAATCAAACAGATTACTAAGGTGATATTTTACAGCTATAGGAATAATAAAATTGGGCAAGTGCTATACGAACCGAGCCAGAATTTTTATACAATTTTCAGGCCGAGCCGAGTTCGAGCCGGGTTAAAGCATAGGAGAAGAGCGAGGTAGGGTAAAATGTACTATTTTTTAAGCTAAATGACTAAATGTTCGAAAATTTTGAGCCGAGTGAGACAAATCAGCCTTTAGGAAGTCTTTGTCACCTCTAGGAAGTATTAAGTTGTAATGAATACGTAAGACAGATATGTTGAGACACGCAGTATGTTAAAACCGTTTTTATATTGAGCCGCTTACACTCTACACTGTACAGTTAATATTAATTGTTATTTAAATAATTATAGTGAGCTGCAGGGGTAATTATTATTATTACAGTATGAATATTGCGTTCTGAAGTGTTTCTTATTGATTTGTTATGGTGCTGATGAATGGGATATTTTGATAGGCCTGTAATGGACAGAGTATGTGTTCTAATAAAAATGTTGACAATTAGCACGCCATAAAAATATGAATGAGCTAATTGTTTGCAGCCTTTTCACACTTCTTTCATTTGTTTTACAAAGCTGTATCAATCTGCATGCTGTACATTTTGTGAACTCGCAGTGCAAGTCCATGCAGAATATTTTACTGCTCTCTTTTCCAAACTATCCTGTTGTCGTTGTAATAATTATATTTGTAATGTGCAACTACTAATACACTACTTTGTGTAATTCATTACAAGCAGGTACTAATTGTGCAAGCAAAAGCAGTTGATTATTATGCACATTCATAGATCCAGCAAAACCACTCACCACGCCCCTTATTCCTTCATCCAACTTTCACACTTAAACAAATCAGTTTTTATTAATTATTAACCTTGACTTAAGAAACGTGAAAAGTGAAAGAACATAAATTTTCTTCTAGTGGATACAATCCACAACAGAAAGTGTTTCATTTCATTTCCAGCATAATTTTTCTTTCAGAAAACAATTTGACTCGTTGTTAATACGAATTCAGGAATTCAGGAGTCATATCTTAAAAAACCAGTTTAATTTCTCTCCGAATAAAATTGTCAGTTTTCAACTTTTGTGTGCGTATGAAATGTGATTTTGCGAAAAACTAAAGGCGTAAATGTTTGATTTGACTGATTTGTTATTTGTGTGTGATTGCAGACAAAAATAAGAAAGTGGAGGTTGGTTCTGACTACGCGGATTTGAAGAGGACGTGTTTGCGTTCGTCTACTTTGGACTCTGCCTCAAAGCTGTTACCTCCACCCCCGCAGCAGCCACCAACGACCTCCTCCTCCTCGTCTGGTCTTCTCCTCCACCAGCACCACCACCACCACCAACCAACACACCACAACCCGAACCCTCTCCTCCGTTGTGACTTTCCAGCGAAGTGCGTGGGAGGAGGCCCCGGGTTGAGCGGTGGTCAATGTATGGACGAAAACAAAAGTGTGGCTTTCGCCGTTCATGCGGCAGCGGCTGCAACAACAACAACAACAAGTTCAGCAGCCACAGCCGCCGTGACGACAACGAAACTTCGTTCGTCTTCCATGGATGAGCTCCGTGCAACAGGTGCACCATTTTCTATTTCTACGGCTACATCCGCTCTTTTCATTTTTATACGTCAACCCCGTCAGACACAACCATCATTAACCACTTCCATCCATGTACTCCTCCAACTACTCCCAACTGCATGTCAGCCAAACTCAGCCACCTTCATGCCTTCATGCCCAACAAATGTAGTCGAAATCTCACTCCTATATACCCACTCCTATACAAATACACAGTTTCTATTCCTATCATATTCTGTCGAATAGGCTTCTTTTACGTAGCTATGTTTTATGTAATAATATTATATCAGATGGATGAGTGGTGGTGGCTCAGAAATAGCCTCACAAATGCCTCATATACAGATAAAATACAAATAGGAATAATCGTGTTCACTATAATACAGATGAATATCTCAGTCTACTTTTATATCCAACCAACTATTCTCCATTCCTACTCCACAGCTACACAAATACACACTAACCCAACAAGAACAAGTACACAGATTTGATTACGCTGATAATTTTATTACAGTTCATCATCAAGCGCTCATCGCATTATCATCTTTCCATCATTCATGTACAAATCTTCGCTGCGCCATATAATATCACAATATCACTCAAGTCTCATCCGCCGATTTTGTGTCAGCCTTTTCATGTAATTCTAGTCCACACTTTTTATAATTGTGAACTCTAAAAGACGAAGTGCTGCATTTTTAGATTTAGAAGGACACTGCACTGCAAAGATAATAATACTAAACACTCAACTAACTCGTAAGGGGCTGTGAACTGTGCTCATGTGAACTTTTCTTCTAAAAAGCGGACATTTTTCATATCACTTTGTTTTCTTAAGACTGCACGGGTATTGTTACGTTCTACTTTTACATTGTGGCAATAATGGCATGAGTGAGACATGCTTTTGTTACTAATGTGCTCCCATTATAATATTTTTGGCCACCACAGAGCGGTTCGTTTTACTCTGAGGAATAAATGTCCTGGTGGATATAGCCATTATAGTTAGAAGGTTCCAGTTTTGTTGTTTATTTCCAGACAGGAGAATAACTGCGACTGGAACAAACACAGTTGAACAAACTGCGAGTGATTGTGTTTGTAGTTTGCACTATGCAAATAAAAAAGTTCCTTCTCTTTTATCTTATGCAAGGGGAAAGTATTGCTAGTTGCGAAGTCTCTCAAAAACTGCCATCAAAAGGAAATAGGAACACGACTCTCGCTCTTCCAATCTCTCACTCCGCAATTCTCCGAGATTACTATAAATCCGAATTGTAGATAAATAATTGTAAGATCTGTGACAGATATAAAATATTTTTGCATTGTTCGGATTATTGCATACCCGGGTGAAACAGTACCCTGTGATTTTTAAGAATGACACTTAATTCTCGCTATAAAATCTTTGAAACCCTCCTCCTAACTTATAATAACGCCACAGTTGTTAACAATGAAGGTGAACTAATTATTTTTTCTCTCCCAGTATGTATGTATGTGTAGTACGATTCAGAAACACGCACTTTTGTAAGGCTTTTTAATGTACATGCGGTCTAAATATTTCTCAACCTAAATCCGTCTTTCTAAAAATCAAAGGAAATGACAGAAAGTGTTTTGTTTTACTTTGAGGTCTTTTTAGCTCTTCAGAAGTATCAGTTAAGCGATCACTGTTCTTATTTCAGCCCAGACCTTTCTAAGACCCATGTTGAGACATTTAAAAGCAAGGGCACTGTAAACACGCTGCTATAATTAGAAAGATTAGAATAATATTTATATTAGCGGGTGTATCCATAATAATTAGCGTATAATAATAATTTCGTTGTTTTTGTTACTTGTGACATGACAGAGTGTAAGTTTCAAGTGAGTCGTGTTAAATTGTCAAATTGGATGGAGTGCACACAGAAGAACTCACCCAGCAATAAATATGATTTTATTGCAGCATTAGAAGCACAGCTACAGTCTCACCAAGAAAGTCTATACATTATGCATGAGGATTTTGAGGCCGTGTGTAGTGCAGTGTGAGGTGAACGTTGTTAAATCTCCTATGCCAACGTCTCACTTACTTACGCAATCGTACAGAGAATAATATTTATTATTCTGAATACATAATTACCACTCTGCCTACCACACATTACGGAACTTGTATTTATCACGTCTGCTTTTCCCCCAATATTTGGAACCCCCCCCCCACACTGTTTCTCCAGTTTGACTACTTTCGCCCATAGATTTAGGAAGGGTTACTAAAAAGCTGCGGAAAACCCTACTCTTGTGTGGTTAAGCAGTTTTATGCTAAATCATTTCAGTAAATCCGCATTAATTGAGAGGAATGGCACTTTACATGTTATTTTGAATTTTACTGCGGTTTTGCTGAAATAAAAATCTGCACGTTGCGGCTTCTATGTAGTTGTACATAGAAGACGCCCTTATTATTTCTATGTTTTCGCCATGTTGCAGATGCCCTGCGTCGTATTTTCTAGCACCCCCCTCTTCCCCCAAGTGGAAACGTCATAATATATGGACGTTTCCTTATACTTTACTCTTCTCTACTGAAACTACGTGCACATAAAAACTGCTGTACTTGTTCTTGTGTTCCACTCCATAATAAAATATTATTCCTATTACACACACAAACAAGACTTGCATAGAAGTGAATACATTAAGTCATCGTCATAAAAGTCCAAGTAGTTGGTTTGAGTGTTAGTTATAGGAATGGGAATAATAATAGGCATCATGATTGCTATACAACTGCCACAAGCAATATGATGTTGAATAAGAAGAAAGAATATTATGAGTCTGCGAATGAAGAAGAAGAAATGGAAACGAGAGAGGGACACCAGGCAAAAACGTGTGCACAGCCAGAAGGAGTGTTCACATTTTATTTTATTATTCATATTCATACACAAGAAATATATTGCAGAGTGCAAGTTGAGTCGTTCTTTGCTTTGGTTTTTCTTGTGCAAAACCTTGAGGATTGAAGAAGACGGTTCTTGTTGTTTTGTGTGCGTGTGTACTCTGGGTTGAGTTTTAGCAGCCGCAGTAAAGTGGCCGAAGAAGAGCAGCTCATAGCAACAAGTGCGAATAATCCCAACTGTTCTCGCCATTTACTCACCTTTAGACTTCAGAGCTCCGTGGCTGTAGGCCATCGCTTCATAATAACAAACAATGCAAATCTACGCAAATTCGTGCAGTTCCAGGCCATGGCTAATGCGACCGTTTTGCGTTGCAGCTGAATAATTAAATAGTCAAATGTAGGAACTGAAATAACTGAAATAACTGAAATAGTAAGTAGTGGCGTATCCCAGACGTCTCTAATACTTGTCTTGTGTAGTTTTGGTGGTGTTGGAGTACTAGCAGAGGTAAAGAGACGTGCAGGTGGAGGGAAAGAGTGTTAGAGTAATACAAAGGTAGTACGTGTGTAAATAACAACACAAACAACAACGCTTGTTGGTCTTTTGCCTGTGAGACTGCAGTAGAAAAATGAAGCTTGGATGTATCATGGAAATGTACACGGTGTCTTCTTTGTTTTTTGCGGGCGATGATGCAGGGAATGATAATGATGATGTTGTGTGAATAATGTGCACACAGGGTAATGGAGCACTACCAATATAAAATGCTAATAGGCATTTTATATTCGTAGTGCTATTCGTATTATGCCTATTAGCATTTTATATATATTAGTACTTTGCATTGTATTAGTGTGCGAGGTCTCTGCGTGTACAATTCTCTTGCCTACTGCAAAATCTTTTTATTTACAGCTCCACTTTTCATCCACATGAATCCTCGTCCAGTCCTTTTATTCCCCATTTCATTTCTTCTTCTGTTAAAACAACAATTCCTCCAGTTCCCAATAATCATTGTCAATTCATTAAAGGGGACAAATATTTTAGTTCAGTTCTATGCATTTTCATCCTGTCTATAAATAAGTTCCACAATGAGCAGCGGGAAAGATAATAAGGAGAATTTGCCCGAATTGTGTTTAGATTGTGATAATATTAGCATTAGTGAGTGTTGAGTATAATACAATTGATTGTTGACATTTTATTTCAGTTTAATTGTAACGGTGATGTTAATTGTGTTTGTTTGGGTTTTAGGCACAGAGGAACATTGGTATTCGGCAGACTCGGACACGGAGCCCGACTCTTTGATTACAGCTCTGGCTGTCCCGTCGGAAATTTCCGGAGACCTTGTTATAACTCCCACGACCAACATCACAACATCATCATCCGCCTCGCCAAACAAATTGGAAAATCGCTTGAGCAGCAGTACGAAAATAGTCGATGATGACATCGACATTAATTTCACCAGCCATAGCAATCAGAATTCTACGGGAAGTGGCGGTGTCCACCACATCACCAATGCAGCCGCAACAGATAATGTTGCCACTATAGACATCAGGTACTACAACCAATTCCATTTATTTTAACCAGTTTTAAAGAATAGTTCAACATCCATTGTACCTTCACAAATTAAATGTCTCAGCATGACATTTCATTAACATAAGGTGAATAGTTTCCAGGATCCGTGTTTCAAATTTTGAAATAGTTACAAAAATTACCACTCAAATTTTCTCCAAGGTTTCGGTCAAAGGATTATTTACCTTTATAACTTGCATTTTAATTTCGACTTTAAATTACACGGCATTGAATTACATTTTTACTTACACAAACCACAGCAGTTTCTTCAAGTGTCACTGATGAAGAAATGAGTAAAGAAGAATGAGACAAGTGGAGATATTAATATTTATTTTTGTTGTGTTTACAGAAATGGAATTCATGATGTGCCGAAAGCTCCAAAATTTCGCCGAGGTTCAGGACTGAAAGAAAAATGGCGAGATTCTTGGAGTCATTCGAAGACGATTTCAAAGAACGGGATGGATGACGACAATCGACTCACTCGGTGGTTTTCTCTGCGGAAGAACCACGTGAGTATAAATGAAGATGGGGGACACAATCGTCACAGTACATTACCACAATTAAGTGAAGAGGATTTGAAACGGATCAGTTTCATTGAAGACGAGGAAGGATATTGGCCTCGAAGACAAGTCCAACCTCCAAGTCTCCCAACACCTCCTCCAGACTTGACACCGAGTCAAATCACCAGAAGACACATCGTGGCCGCCATCGTTCACAGTGAAAACAATTATGTAGCAGCTCTACAACGACTAGTCAATGTAATGTCCAACTTCAACAACACAAACCCATTTTCAAATCATTTCAACTAATCTTCTGAGTCACAGAGACAGACATCTAGAAAATAAATGTGCAATTAAAATTTCGAATATTTTGCAGGAATATAAAAAGCCTTTAGAATGCAGCCACCCGGCGATTCTAAGCCATTCAAAAATCTCAACAATTTTTCATCGTGTTCCGGAAATTCTTCAGTGCCACTCTTTATTTCGGATTGCCTTGGCTGAATGCGTTCGACGATGGGACGCGGATGAAAAAATCGGGGATGTTTTTGTCGCATCTTTCTCAAAGAGTCTAGTCTTGGATGTGTATTCAGAATTCATCAACAATTTCGGCCAGGCTATGGAAACAGCAAAAATTGAAGCTAGAAGAAAAAGTGCCTTTGCCGATTTCCTCAAAGTCAAACAAATGACGGCTCATGATCGCTTGTCTTTGTTTGGATTGATGGTCAAACCCGTTCAGCGCTTTCCTCAGTTCATTCTTCTCCTGCAGGTAAAATATTCGCAGTCTTGAATCCCACCTCTATTTGAAAATTTTTCTTGCCAATTTTTTACTACGAAAAACGTTTTTCAAAATATCTGCTGTTGTAGGATCTGTTGAAGCACACTCCGAAGGAACATCACGACCGGATGTCTCTTCAATTGGCTTTAACGCAATTGGAGAGCCTTGCGGCAATGTTGAACGAGCGAAAACGAGAGTCTGAACAATACCAAGCCTTTCGAGAAACGATAAAGTCCATCAGTGGGGGGAAATTTGTACTGCTCCGTTCTGTTATGGATGATCCGAATAGAATTCTTCTGCGCCAAGACGTTGTCACTCAACTTGACTTTGATGGAAACGGCGGAAGCGTCACAAAATCGAAATGTCGTAAATTGTTGTTACTAAATGACATGTTGATTTGTGTGGGTCTGAGTCCACAGGGAGGATCAAACAACGAGCACGGGGGTAAGGGTGGGGACACTTTGTCGAATGGCTCTAATGGAGGTGGGGGCGGGCGCGAAGGAGGAAACAACAACAATAAAAGTGAGAAAAGTGTGTTTAAGTGGTCGTTTCCTGTGAAAGACATTGAAGTCGAAGACATTTCTATTTCTCCGACGATGAGTCGTTTTGTGCACAACGGAGGAAACTCCGGGAACGTGACTAAGAACTCGACAGCGAAAGGAGTTGAGGAGGGGAATTTTGCATCGGTGTCCTTACTGGAAGAAATGCAAAGTTTAATGTACGACTATGAAGTGCTCAGTCGTGTTTTGACTTTAGTGTCTTCTTTAAAGTCATCCTATGAAGGTCTCACTGAATCTTCTGTCAAAGAACTGATGATGGAAATCCAACTGCAGATTCGGTGCAGAGACGAACAGATTTCCTATTTTGACTCTTCCTGTTTGACCTTGCTTCTGGGATCGGCCACGAGTAACAACCGAGAGAAAGTGATGTTTCAAATGCAAAGTCCCGCAGTGAGAAATGAGTGGGTCGAGGAACTAAGATTGTCTCAGCTGGCTCTTGACTCGAATAACAGCCCTGCCTGGGACATTCCCCACGAATCCCCTTACCCCCTTCACAAATTACCGCTTTTTGTCAGAGCTTTACCCTTGTCCAAATCTCCTCACATGACCACGGTAACATTCATTTCTCTACTATCAATTCATTCGTCCTTCATCTTCCAACAGTTCAGTAAAACTAACAATTTCCCGGGTTTCTTTTGTTTCAGGTGAAGTGTGGCTGTTTTTTCACACACACATTTGTGAGTCCAACAGGGAGATCGAAGATTTTAGATTATCTGTGGGTGAGCAGCACGGATGGAATATCCTCACACGTCACTGCATTCAAATCTCAACAAAACACTTTAAAAGAAGTTTCGTCTTTTGATTTAGTCGAAGAGAAAATCAATGCATTTGTTTTCGTGTTGGGTCGCGTGTGGGTGGCCACGGACAGCAGAAAGTACGTCAACATGAAAACCTTTTTAAATATTAACATCAAATATTATTTTATTTAATTGTGCATTTATTGATTGTTTGTGTTGTTTGTGTTTGGCAGAGTGATGATTTATGACCCTGCTCACCCTGAAGGAGGAAGTTATATGCATTGTCTTCTCTCAGACAGCGTTTTACAACTGACTCTTTTTGAAAATATCATCTACGCCGGACTAGCTGATGGAAATTTGGCAGTATTCATGCAAATCAAAGAACCGAAGAACTTGAAACCAGATTTAGTCATCAAAATTGGAAACGAAAAAGTCACTTCTGTATTCGGCTCTCGTGAACACATTTACGTCTCTTGTGGAAATTCCGTTGTGACCATTGATGCAAAGACGCATATAATCGAAGTAAGTCCTTTCAGTTAATAACAAGGCAACTTTTGCCTGATGCCTTATCAATACCACGACTTACGACTACTCTGTTGATATCAGTTTAGAAATGACAAACATTTAATGTGTTATTATTATTTTTCAGAGAAATGTTTCGTTGACGCATCACCACGGTCCTATTTCTCACATGACTTGTTCCGGAGTTGGTTTATGGATCACGACGCACGAAAGTGAAACAGTTTGTCTGTACCATTTAGAAACGCTACAACATCTGCAAGACGTCAGTGTTGCCCCAAGTGTATTTCGAACAGTTCGCGACTCTTTCCGTCGTCAGAAGGGTTGTCATGTCACTTGTCTCACGGCTCACAAAGGTTGGTTGTGGATTGGAACAAACTTGGGCGTCGTACTGACCATTCCCCTTCCTCGTCTTGAAGGAGTTCCCATCATCAGCACGGGCAAAGCTAACGTTTCCTATCACGGATTTTGTGGCCCAGTCACTTTTCTCATGCCGTTAACCAAACCACCCGCCCCACCTCCAATTTCTGCAGCGACCATTGCACGAAACAACCATAATTCCTCTAAAAATGAATTCCACAACATTTCTACTCCTCAAATGGCAAACTCCACATCCACCACGTTGTCCATTTCTGAAAGTTTCACTCAAGAAAACGATAATGCCAAAATTTCCACTCCAGTGACAAGAAATCCGAAACTGTGTGGTTCTTCGCGAAGTTTGGAACTTCCGGTGCATCCTGAAGAAGAAGACGACCGCGAAGTTGTACAAAACTCGACGTCATTGTCAAACGACAACGTTAGCACGACAACGTCAGCAATGACGACTTGTTCCACACCGATTACAAACACAGCACCATCAACGCCGTTGTTGAACAACAGTAGTGACACTTCTTCTGGTTCGAACATGAATGTAAAACTGGTGGACGGATGTGCGAGTGAGAATTCTTGTTTGAACAATAACAAAACTCTGGTCGTGCTTCGAAAAAAGAATTCCCGGGATAATATCGTGTCGATGAGAAATTGCAAGACTTTACCCCGTGGGGGGACAATTCCTTCACGTTTCAGCATTGACTCAGATGTGTATGGACTGTACGGGAATTTAATCAACGTGCGAGGTCTGGAAGACGAAGGAAGATTTGTTGATCCGTTGTACGATGCGTTGAGACGAAGCGATCCCGAACTCGTCAACCTGGACGTGAAAATAAACACTCTCGACCGTAGAATGAAAATGAGAATGAGTCGTCCGAGATCTTTGGATTTGTCCAATTGGTCTGTGGACTCCAAAATTTCAGCTTCCTCGGACGAAAGCGTCGGGGGAGGCGGGGGTCTTGGTTCCAGAAATAGTCAAGTGGGAGTAGAGCCGTTGATAATGATGGACGGCGAGTCAAGCACGGGAACAGCACTGAATGGTTCCTCCGGAGGGACAACGGCGATGACGACAATCCACAATGACCCATCCATTCCACAAGTTGCTCAAAGTCAAGAACTAAATTTCAACACAAATAAAAATATTCACTCCACGCCCACCACAACCAACGCAAACACGAACAAAGCCACCAAAACCATCAGTCGCCAACAACACTACAAAAAGAAGGAGCCTCAAGACAGAACGGTGGTTGTTGTGGTGGGGGGAAGGGGCTACGTCAACATGAAAACCACCACGCCGCTCCACCAAGACTACTTCAGTAATAACAACAGTGAATATGACGGAAAACTCAGCACTTACTTAAATGTCTGGCAAATGAAAACGTAGAAGAAATTCTCTCCGTTTCTTCAGCACTGGTGACGTCACTCACAAAATGTAATAATGATAATGACGTCACAAAAGTCATCGTCCCACAAGAATGTAGCGAAGTTTTTATTTGTACTGCTACACTTACAACTATTTTATATTTTAAATATTTTCCATCGTGTCAGCTTCTTGTTGCTTCGCCCTTGAACAGAAATTCAAAGTTTTCAAAGTGGCTTGTTATTATTACACTAGTTATTTTTAGGTGTGGACTTTCCCAGTAAATGAAAGTGACCACATTTTAAACGAGTCTTACATGCTAATTAAGATTATCATTATTATACATTCATCTTCCTATCTTGTGTTATATGGCGGAGTAACGCATTGCTAAAAATAAATAGCACGGTTGAAATCGTTTTTACAATTTTATTACAGAATATTTTAGCGTGGAACTTTTATGATTATGATGCAGTTTGACTGTTGACTCCTGTTTTAGCCATTGTCTGTAATATTATATACGATACAGTGTACGTTTTATATAACTGTCGTAATTATTTATTCCATTTTACCAGATTTCGTGTTGAGAGTTGTAGAGTTAATTGTAAAAGGTGTGCGATAGTCAATGAGTACAAGATATAACTAATAATAAGATAGAGCTGATTTCACACAGCCTAATATTCATACACAGTAAATATTTATCTTTCCGTAGGGATTAGTACCAATCTACTACTAAGAAGTTGACAAAGAACATAATGTATTATATTATTCTTATTTCTTGCAAACTGAACAAAATGTAAATTTCTTACTTGAAACATACAAGACGAGAGTAAACCTCAAACTATAGCAAAAGTAAAATAGCTAAATGAATTATTAAGTACCTACTAGATGTAATTATAGTGAGTTTATAATCATTCATTGTAAACTCGAATAACAGTTAGAATATTTTTTGTTACTCAATCACAGGTAGACACATACGACATGTAAAAAAGCACCAACCTGCAAAATCCTCCTCGAAAATTAGAAATCTTCAACCTCTTCGAGACATTTAGAATTCAAAAAAGAGCAAATGGAGGAAAGTGTACTGTGAGTCTTCGTCAACAACATGAAAATGGAATCAAGTCTCCTTTGTCTGTTTCTATAGCCTTAAGGAATGAAAATGATATTTTGTCTTAAGCGAAAAAAGCATGCAGTGCGTAAAAATGCGTGTTATAAAAATTGCCAAACTTGTCTGCTTAAAAATTATAAACTAATTGTTGCAGAATGAATAGCTAAATATTGTATGGTCAGTTAAAGTAATTTTCTGTGTTAAAAATGCTGATTGTTGAGTGTGAGCTGAAAATGAAGCATGATGGCCTTAAGGCGTTATGGAATATTAGACATGAAATAAATTATATCCTTGTTATCTTTAAAAAGCTGAATGCTTATATATTTATATTCTAGTGGTACAATTATTGGAATATAACATTATAGTAATGTATAATGTAACTGTATACTACATAGAATGCCTTATATATATCTCACTCTGTCCAATAGAGTCAACATTATTATTAGCTGTTACTAATTTGACATTTGGATTTTAAAATAGTAAGAAGTTCTATTCACCATGTTGATGCTAAGCAATGCATGCAAGTGCCTTATATACAAAATGTTCTTATTGTTATTATTTCTTGTTCACATACAATTCAAGATTTCTTTGTTAATTCCTTCACAATTCATTCTACATGTTATTATAATATCATATCTTTTATCTCTCCAACAATGAATGAAAACACGTTAAATAGAATTACTGGTGTTAGTATTTTAAGTATTTTGAATATCGCATTTATACAAAGTGCACACCGCACGCAACAATAATGATGCTATTTTTTATTTTATACTGTTTTCGGCAGCTACATACAAAATACAAAACTTAGACGTGTAATCATAATTATAATAATTAAATATTAATTAACTGAAGACATGATGATGTGTAGTACTGGTTGTATTTTAGAATCTAAAAAGATCTGACTACTTACCATATATGAACATGTACTGAAATATATTTTAGCGTATTCGGAACTCTAATTAGTAATCAGTGGAGCTTTAATGAATAATTATGGGGAAAATGATCAAGTGTAAACGGAGTGCATGTGAAAACACCTTTAAGGCCATTTCCATGCTGTAAAATAAAATAAAATAATGTGAGTAATTGTGCAGACTGTGCACAAACCTTTATCGTTCTAATAGTTCTTATACCGAATAATCGCCGAATGCCGATTGTCTTTTCATTTGACGTTTATTTCATGTTCTGGTATGTAAAATGCACATACATTGTATCATTTCTGTTCCTTCGTTAATGCATCTTTCTAAATTTCTGTTATGTTACTTTGTCAGTTTTTACTACGTAATTGTTCGTTGAAGATTATTTGCCTTTGTTATGTAACGCGTTATGGTTAAACACACATAGATATAATTTATGCAGTTGTAGTTGTCAATTTAATTTTTATCTCTTTTCAGTTCATGTAATTAAATTCCTTTTGTCGCTTTAAAGACTAAAAATGGCCACATGCAACCAATAAATCTCTAAGAATTGAATTTGAAGTTTACATGCGAATTTTTGTGTAATGACGATTTTGATTTGACAATTATGGAATTATGATTGAAGACAATGCTGGAGCAATCAGTTTTGATGTGTTGTTGATATGAATAAATTATTAAAGTTTCTCTTACTACTACTAGTGGCTACAATTCTACTTATTACTGTAGACTGTGTTTAAACTTGCAGTCGTGTTGTTGTATTTGAATTGATAAGAAATAGAAAAGTAATTTTCCTCAGTCTTGCGGCATTCTCACAAGAAAATGACTTTTATTTGTTGATGTAATCTCATTTAAAATAAAAATGGTGAATATTGTTGTACTATTGAACCCTTTCGGTTTCAGAGTTGCAATTCATTTCATTTTAGTCTAGCTCGCTTTAATTCATGGCCACAATTCTATTCATATTCATTCAGTCCCTTTCGAAGAGAAATTCACGTTTGGCGTTGTGAAACACAAGGACGTACCTAGGGGAAGAACTGGGGGCCCGTGGGTTTGATCCATTTTTGTATACCTCTAATTAGGTAGGTACATACAAATATGAACGTACTTTACGGTTGTTATATTCAATTTCCATGTAAAGTGTGTTACATGTTCTGAAAGAGCTTTTCAAGCTCTACAAGACAGTATCAGATTTGTTACATACAAATGAGAATGGAAAAAATGAAAGATTATCGATTCATTAGATCGTTGTATAGAAATTTAATACGTCAATAACTAAGCATATTGCATCACAGTTTGAAGTACGTAGATTTCGAAAAAAATCCACTACAGCCAAGTAAAATGCTAAACTTATGCCATCATCCCGCATCAAAAAATAAAAGCTATGAAAAATCAGTCGTATGAAACCTTTCTACAGCTAGGCTGCTCTGAAGCTTATACTATGGACAATGTTACGACGCAAGTCAAGCCGAGTACGACCCATAGTTATAAATAGTATGAAATGGATTTAAGAATAGGATGAGAATTTGTATAGCAAAAGATTAATGTTGTCGTCTGAAAAATATTTTACAAAAATTGATTACAAAAATGTTTATAGCAGAGAACTATTTTTTAAATTAATTTTACAAAAATTGTTAACGGCTCGCTCTATAAGGGCTCGGCTGGTTAACGGCTCGCTCTATAAGGGCTCGGCTCGTTAACAATCAATTTTTATGTTTCCATGTTGAATGTTTATTATGAGTAAGGGAATTTTTGTGTCCACACAAAGTAGAAACAGCTTTGGTCTGCTTTTCTACGTTATGACAAGCTTTAAGTCTTTGGAAATGAATATTTGAAGTAACACAAATGTACAAATATAATTAGAATAATATCTTAAAATATAGCCATATCTTATGGCTAGCACCTTTATAGTAATTTAAGCTTGTTGTGACATTCAGTTTTCACCCGTGTTTGATGCCAGGGACAGAATGGTACGAACTTACAGAGGGTTGGGTTTTGTTAGTCGCGTCTGTCACTAGATGCTTTTCCCACGAAAAAGCTTCAAGCTTTGTTCAGCTGAACACAAAGAGAGTAGACAAAGAATCTCTACTTCTCTGTATTCATTTCTAACTTCGAAGCAAGTGGAAGTGCAAGTTCTTGTTTAAACCTGAAAATTCCTTACTCTTGCGCTCTGAAAGAAAGCCACCTGTGAAAAGTTTTCTTTGTAGCAACTTTGAAAATTTCAATTCAGTTGGTTTGAAACCCTCCTGGAAGCTGCACTTCTAACTTCGCTACTCCTAACCAGAAATTAAATCTGTTTGAAATTTGTACAGGTTGAGAGAGAATTGAAAATGACTTCGTATTCTGAGGAAACATGCTTCGTTTGTTTCGACGTGGTTAATACGAACGACATTAATTTAGAGCCGGATGAGTTGACGGAGATTTTCCACGTCTGCTTTCTCCATTTAGCTCCCATGTTGATCCAGGGAATGGCTCTTCAGGAAATAAAGCAAAGGGCAGGATCCGACGAACTGTTGATTTGCCAAGACTGTTGTTCTGCCATCAGAGAATTGAAGAAAATTGCCGTTCGATTGGCAAAATGCGAAGAAAGGATCGCAGATCTCTCTATCCAGTTTTCGACGGAAGTGTTGCAGCGTCGAAAAGCTTCCAACCAAAGTAAGAATTTAAAAATTCGTACAAAAATTGTTGAATTAGATGTATTTAATTTTTATTTCGTAAATAGCAACAAATTGAAATGTTTGGAACAATTCCTAGGCACGTCTTTTCCATCCACCAGTCAGACAAGTCAACAGACTGAAGGCCGAAAAGTGTCCAAGAATCAGACAGATATTGACGCTGCAAACAATTTCGTAGACAGCAACATTTTGCCGCCAGACATGGCCGATTTTATTTTGGAATATCTTCCCGAAAATTCCACGCCCAGAATACCCTTAGGAGTCATTCTCAACTCACATGATGAATCCAACTGGGACATGATTTCTACTGACTCGGAAGAATCTTTCGATGTAAATGCGTTCATCAAAGCTGCGGGGGATAAATTCTTTGGAGACGAAGTTCTCTCTCATGCCCCTGTCAAGGTGGCGGAAGCCGTGGAGGTGACTGCTGAAAATGGCGTAGCTGTTCCTGTAAAGGAGAAGTCTCTGGAAATGAAGACGATGAATAAGACGGACCATGTCGACTGTGAAAACCCGATTCAAATTCAACGAGTCCTAACTGCTTCGAGTCAAAATGAAGTTGTTGCCGAAAACCGAGTGGCTGTTAAATGCGAAGCTACGCCTGAAGCGTCGTTTGGCGTCCTCCAAGACTTGAAACCGACACTTCGTCCACGCATCGTGAAGATTAAAGCGGAAGAAATTCCATCACTTTCCCGGCAGAGTGAGACACAAGATTTTTTCCGAATTTCTAATCTGATTATAATTTAGCTGTTTCGGAAATGATTTTGTGTGTAAATGCGTAAAAATGTAAATGATTTATTTGGTTGCCTAGAGCGTGAAGTGCCAACCAGAAGCTCACAACAGAAACGGAGACGGGAGTCGCTGGAAGAAAAACCGGATGTGAAGCCAACCTTCGACATGACACGCTTAAGGGGCAGACGTAACATTTCCTATGCTTCTGTAGTCATTCACGATTTGCCGACTTTAAGGACAAAGCCTTCGTCTGCTAAGATGGTGAAACAGGAAGTGGATGTGAAGCCGACAACGCAGTACGTGTGTTCCGTGTGCTCTCGACGTTTAGCTACGAAGCAGGGACTGGAAGGCCACATGAGGATTCACACGGGAGAAAAACCTTTCAAATGCTTGCACTGTGGCAAAGGCTACGCTTCCAAAGGTGGCTTGATCTATCACCTGAATAAATGCCCTTCCCCACAACAGCAATAAGTTCCAGCATTCACGCTCAATATTTGTACATAAGACAAACAGAAGAATTACATTGCGTATTTATTATTATTATATTATAGAATCGATTTAATTGTTAGTGTTATTCATGTAGAAGTGTTTAGTGTTATAAAAAGACGACTTATGAATTATAATTACAAGATTTATTGCATTCTGATTTATTTACGAATTTTGTGTAAGACCTTTGAACTGCCAATGCTGTAATCAATTAAGGAACTTTTTATATTTTGCTAGATAAATTGTTCTAAGTTGTAATGATGATCGTGTACCCATTTCATTTTCCATCAACTTGCATGATATATTCAACCATAAAAAAATAATCTACATTAATTATGCTGTTAATTAATTAAGCATATTGATGTGATGAATATATTATTCATTTATTAAATTAGATCATATAACTGGGTTGCGCTTACCATTGAGAGTATAGTTGTAATACAAAAATGTTTTTATGAGTACTAGGTACTACTAGTAAATAGTAAGTTAAGTGTCATTTAAAACAACAGTCATTAAAACACATTACTTGGATATTGTACTTCGCATCTAATTTGATATCGCAAACATTAATATAGCCTACATTTTGCGGATTGCATAAATATTTTCCGGAAAAAGCGTGAAATTGCATTAAACAACACAGTAAATTAATTGACATTTACCGATTTGCATGAAGTTTTTTGAACATTGTACTTGACACCATTCGAAAGATCATGCAATTCTGTATTGATTTGATATATCGAACACTAATTAGCTTACTTTTTGCGGGTTCCACAAATATTCTATCAAAAAACGGGGAATTTAATCCAAAAACCCGGAAAAAGTTCGAAATTTCAAATTCACCGATTTGCATGAACTTTTGTGTGCTTGTCAATTAAGAAACCGAGAATCCGATGGTGAAATTAGTTTTTGCGAAAAAAAATTTTTTAGCGCCGTAAAAAATCATGAAATTTAAAAAATAATTTTGCGTTAGAATTTTTTGAGTTTTTAGGGCGCTAAAAAATTTTCGTAAAAACTAATTTCACCGTCGGATTCTTGGTTTTTTAATTGAATAGCACACAAAATGTCATGCAAATCGGTGAAGGTCAAATTACGAACTTTTTCCGGGTTTTTGGATTAAATTCCCCGTTTTTTGGCAGAATATTTGTGGAATATTTGTGTGCTGTGTGCCCCCACCAAAATAAGTTCCTGTGTATTGTGTGTATGTAAAGTATGTATGTAATAGTTGTTCAAAAAGTATGTTACAGCCTTAAAACGAATATGTGCATTAATTTCATGCAAATCTTTATGCAAGCATGAAATTGTAGCATATTATATGTAGGAAGAAAATGTTTTAGCGAGGAATGGTTGAGTTTTCTCTTGGTAGGTACTGCTTACATGTATTAGGTACTGTTTGCTTTTTGCGAATCTACATGTCACTATTATGTCTTGTCCTTTGTTCTGTGTTTATTACATTGATGTGCTGGGTGTTTGTGTTATGTATACCTATAAGCAAATCCAACGCTCATTAGTAGAGACACGACCGCACTATCTTCTACTAACTAAAAGCAGTGCCAAGTAGATGTACATAATGAAAATGACCCTATCAGAGGTGTGCCCAATAGAACTTTTGGTGTTCGGTTCGGGTTGGTGAGATCTTTTGTTCTATTCGGGCTCGAAATGGAAAATAAGTGTGCGGGTTCGGTTGGGATTGGGGATTGTAAGGAAAGAGAGCTGATATTTATGAGAACAGAGATGAGAAATAGACCTCGTCCGCGTTCGATTTGATTTGGCACAAGTCTCAAAAGTATTGTTCGGGTTCGGTTCGGGCCCACCTTTATTACTTACTGACTGACTCTCTAAATTTATGTCATAGTGTCCACCGTTACATCTGAAACACCTAAAAATACTATTTAAACTATTTGGTTGTATTTCTTTCTCTGCGGGAGACCTGAGTGGTTTAAAAGTTGAAACCCCTAAGAGGAAAATGAGATTTATGTAGCATTGGAGCTCTGGATGGAGTATTTCCACAAGTATTGATTTCAGGTTGAAGGAAAATGAGACGAAGTTTGGATTGGTGGCATAAGTTGACTTTTTGATATTTAGTATGAAATGGAAGCGGCGAAAGAAAATGGTTGAGGATTTGAGTATTTTTAAGCCAAGTGGTGATGTGTGTGATTTATTATTATATCTCTATTCCGTCCAATTGCTGAACAAGATTCATTTCAAGTATAAATTGTGATTTATGTGAACAAGATTATTATATTCCTAGAGGTATGGTATATCATTATTGATGAGTAGAACATGATAATATGATGATTAATGTAATAAGTACAAGAACAAGCAAAGGTAACGACGACGCTGATGACGACGATTTGGAAATTACTAAGCATGATGACCCTGGAGGTTTTCGGTAGTAAGAAATGGTAGCGTCTTTCTTCACAGCGTTTAACAAGAGCACAGGTAGAATATTTATGTGTTTGTGTTAGAGTTAGAAGATCGTGGGCGTGTCTTTAGATTCCTTCATCAGCAGGATAAATTTGGTCCGGATAAGGTTCGTTTCCCCTCAGCTGGGGGGAACCTGGAGGGTTTTGAATGTGCAACTGGGATGGTGCAGCTGGTACGGCTGGAGAAGCTGCTGCTCCACCGATGCCTCCGCCAGCAACTCCCAACCCCCCAACTACACCTTGACCTTGCCCTAAAAAATTCCCGTCTCCAACCGCCGCAATCCCGCCTTCGTTCCCAATCAAATTCATCTGAGCTATTCCGTCCGCTACCTCAATCTGCTGGTGCTGCTGTTGGTTCGCTGCCAATGTCTGATCCAACACAGGATCTGCAGTTGCCTCAGCTAAATTCGTAACAGACTTTGATTTGACACACTGCAATCAAAACAAACATCACCAGTTATTCATCATTGTCAATTTCATCCACCCTAACATCATCCTTTCTCCTCCAAATCTCAACCTCTCTGCAAAATGAAAATATTTTGGTCTTAACACATTTCAAATTTTACTCGCTACGAATAAATCCCATTTCGAGCAAATTATTTTCACTTTTCCCGTTTCTGAAGGGTAAAATAGAAACTGTGACGTTTCAACAGCAGACATGACAGACAGTTTATGTAAACATTGAATGTGGGTTGATTAAAATTGTTTACTTGAAAATCCACATGACGACTTTTGGCTTCTTCCTTCTCCCACGACATACGGATGAAAGGACGCTGCACGTAATTGTAAATTACTTCCGCTCTTCCGCCCGGACGTCGCTTGATCTACAGAGACAGACACAAAGGAAACAAAACCAAAACAAGAGAAATGAATGACTTTGAAGAGAACTGTTAGATGGAAATGAGTGAAGGTCAGGAGTAGAGTAAATATAGCAACAGTTCGCACGTGGTGGGGACAGTCACACTCGCACAGCCACAGTCCAAAAAATGATTTATACAATTTCTGAATGAAGAGACACGGACGATATTACGTACCTTTTCTTTGTATGTGGGATATCCTTCGATTCCCAGACGAATTTTTTTCAGTCCTCTCTCTTTCAGTACTTGTTTAGCCACGTCCCGATTCTCAATGTACTTGAAAAATCGATACAACGCCGTACTATTGACAGCTGCCAATTTCCATTCACAATGCATTAAAAATCAAACCATTTCCTTTCAAACCTTTTTTAACAATAGCTGAATAGCTAATTTGATTTTTGACAAAATTGAATAAATATTTTCAACGACGGGGAAATTAAAGTCAAATATGAAAAGTATTGCAAAACTTGTACTAGCGATAGGAATGGAAGAATATTTATTTAAGATTGCAGAAGATAATGCCATAATGCAATGTTCGGAATATTGATTGAGTAGGGTGATTGAAAAACTGTTGCTTACTCTGTGAATACTCTTCTCCCATTTGTGGCGGATATTCTTCATCCCAGTCGACCGTGTCGTCATCGAGAAGAACCACAATGTGACATTCACGATCTCCTCGCTCGGCTGAATTGACCATTAAAGGAAGTATCAACTTTTCGAGAAACGCTTCGAATTGATGTCGAGCTCCTTCATTCGAGAGTTCATGAAGTAGGCCTCCTAACCAAAACCCACAGCTATTTTATTACATTCACAAAATCATCCCTTCTTCCAAATCATTGTCTTAGCACACTACTCATTAAAATTTTCAGTTTTATTACGATCTTTGTAATAATATTTCACACACCATTGCCGCCTCATTAAAGAACAAACATTACATCAAAATTATAACGAGCGTCAGTCAATTAAATATTTGTGATGTGTCAATAAAAAAGATTTGACATTTGTGTGTCGTAAATGGGAGTGACTTACTAAGGTTCTGGCATTTGATGGTATTAGCATCAAAGGGAATTAAAAGGTAATCACAAGCTTCCCGCAGCTCTTGAACACTGACTGTAGGAGGACAGCGGATCAAACCACTGCGATAATATTCAAGAATGGCACGAAATACCGTCGCTGACAAACCATCAGCAACAACATACTCCCCTCGCTCATTAGGATGAACGAATTCAATACCAGAGCTAAACATTCTGCAAAATCATAAACAAAACAATCAACAATCAAAACAATTCATCAATCTAGAACTACCTTCGTTTTTAAAACTATTTTTACTCATTAACACTTGTCAGGCAGCATTTCAGACGCATAAATGGCATAAATCCATACCATACCCATAACAAAATACAATTACTATTGTTATTAGAAAAGTTTAAAAAAATGTTCTTTTATTACTTTTATAATACCAAATTGCCCTTGAAACAATTATCTACAATTTGTTCCAAATGTTCAAAGTTTTTCGGTTTAATTTTTACAAACAAAATTTATAGTTTACAAAACTTGGGCAAAAAACGGGGGAAAACTGCAACAAAAATAAAGATTGGGGACTAAAAGGTTGAAGCGAAAGATTTTCCTGCTGCTTTCACAATTTAATATGACAAGTATTAGTGAGTTGTTGAGTTGGTAGATTTGAAAAGTTATGATTGACATTTTAGAACGTACCTTCCTAGCATAGTGTTAGGATACTGCGTAAAAATGGAAGGATCGACTACAAAGCGCGTATTATCAACAACAAGAGTTATGCGATCCTCCATAAATGAGCTAGACATATTGGTGGAGGGAACGGAAGTTCCCCCCATTGCACCACATTCGTTTCTTCCAGAGTCATGACCAACACTGTGAGCCTTGGACAAAGAATGAGACACTCCACTGCGACTTCGGTCCATTCTAAAATACCCAAAAAATAAATACTTCAATAATTTAACACAAACAACACAACGGCTACTACCACTACAAATCTGAAGACGGTAGAGGTGAACGACAGAATTTTAACGGAACGCAGTCTACGATAGAAGGAGTTGGAAAGTTATTTCAAATGGAGAAAAGCAATTCAGCACAGGAAACCAAAAACCCGTGTGTTTTTGTGGGTTTTTGTACTTTTTGGGTTTTTGGTTTTTCATTCACTGTATTTTTCAGGAAATTCAAACTAAAACAAGATTTAACCAATAAAATTAGTTATTCATGTTGTTTTTATAATTAATAATTAAGTTATTTAGGCAATATTATATAAAACAGTTATAATGAAAGCAAAAACAGTGATCAATTTGGTTAAATATTGCTCATTTTAACATAATTTTGTACTCTAGCGCGAAATTAAAAACACAAAAACCAAAAACACAGGTTTTTGCAATTTTTTATACTCAAAAACCCAACAAAACCCCAAAAACCTAAAACGCAGCTTTTTGTGTACCAGGTTTCCTGGTTCAGCAGAACAATGCAGAAGTAATGATATTTTTTTTTAATTATATTTATATTTAAGTGGGATTTACGCGGCGTTGGCCGAAAATATTGGTGGGGCAGAGTAATAATATATCTGACGGGGGATGGATTCGGAATGGGAACAGAGTTGACAGTTGAGTATCGTGGGGTTGATGTTGATGGGTTGAAGGGATGAAGGTGGAAATGGTCAACAACCGTTTAGCGCGTGGTTCACCGCTACTACAAAGTAATCAGTATGATTAATCAATTAGCCCTGTTCAGAAGTATTTTAAAAAACACGTGTTGATTGTTTCAGAGTGAATCGGAGTGCAACAGACAACTTCTGAATAGGGCCTATTGCAGAATGACTAATAAAATGGACTAAAAAAGACTTGAATTTTGATTAATTTTGAATGGAACAGCTGTTTTGACTCGTACAAGGAAAGAGGAGGGAATTGGGAAAAGGTAAGCGAAGAAATCGGTGGAATAAAAATAAAAGTAGTTGTTGCCTTAGTCTTGATTTGAACACTCTTCGTCTTCGATCATCGATATCGTGGTAATCTTCTGTATCAGAGCTGCTATCCCTTTCGTATGAAACTCCCACGACAGAAGAACGATCTTTAATGCCGCTAGCCATAGCCATCCTCATTTCCTTCTGCTTCAGCACATCCGCAAATAAAATGCAAGTCAATTAACGATACCGCGTAACGTCATGTAATATAATATCCACATTAGACATTAGTCACATAAACATTTATTATCTCTCTTTGTCCCTTTATCGCAGCCACACACAACACACAACATCCAACCATCCATTTACTTCTTGCATTGCACAATTCTCCCATTAAACATTTTTACTGTCTACCAGTCCCTATAGCCATGTAAAACCCGAGAAATAAAAACACGCAATTAATATCGCAGTAAAAACTTTTTCGTCTTAACTCAATTAACTCCAACGAATAATGGGCCATAATATTTATTTGTTCTCTCAAGATTTATAAAATAAAATAATTGATTGTCATTTTACACCAATTTTCACGCCATGCAGGGCAGGATTGTGACTGAAAGAATATTTTAAAAAGAAAAAATATTTCGCCATCATTATGTGAGACTTTTGGTATTCGAAATAGAAATTTTGAGAGGGAAGTAATGAATGAATGGACTAGCTTGAGCTTTGTGTATGATTGATATTGATAAGTTAAATTCGTTTTTGGCATTTGAGAAGTATGGTGTTAGAATTATGTGTAGAAGTTATAGGTTGTTGGCATTAGGCATGAAATTGGGAATGCTAAAAATAAAATATGAATGGGAGTTGAAAGAAAGAATGTAACGTGAGACAAAGAGTTGGCAGAAAGGGGCATTCCTTTCTTTTGACTGTGTGCATGGAGGATTGTTTGTTTTGAGTGAGTGGGAGCAATGTTCAATTTGTTCTTCAATCTTTGCCAACAAATTCATCCCAATATTTCACTCACATATTCCCCCTTTGTGCCTATGGACATTTTGCATTCGGCAAATAAATACACGACCAGATCCACTGACTCTGTTTGTGTTGTATACAGTCAATGAATATTTGCTTGGTGATGCAACGCGTCATAAAAATCTCTTTCAACTTTTAACTCTTTTGCCACTTATCTGTTTACACAAAGAGGTTTCCACACAGAAGCAGCATCATCATCATGTCATTATGTCCTGTCTTTTATGCATATGAATTCGGGATGAACCTATTTGCTCAAGTGTGTGTCATCAGTCACCACATTCATATACATAGAATGTACATGAACATAAAAAGGAGTAATAATGAAAGAGTGATTGATAAATGGAAAGGCAAAGCTGATCACCCACATCGCCTTCCACCACACACCGAAGTCGTCAACCCCCATCCTCATCATATCCACACAAACATTCTTCTTATCACCAAAAACTATTTAAAGAAATACTACCAATACCAATTACTCTTTATCTACAACTTGTACTCACTACTCTCTCCAGTCACTGTACAAATTACACCAAATACTACAACCACATTCATATCCTTCATATTTATACTCACAAGTACTTTCTTCGTACTTGCAACTCCAACTTCATTACTTTCTATAATTACTTTTATTTTATGTCCCATCCAAAATTCATAACAAATACTAATTCTATTTTGCATACTAAAAATTATCTCTTCGACATCTATTTTATAATTTACCATACAATGCTTCTCCAAAAAATCTGTAATAAGCCTTTTTAAGAAATAATATTATGCTTCAAATCTGTGTTCTTATAGAAACCGCTAAAGAAACTGCGAGTTTCGATATCTTTATGATGCCTGCTTTTAAAATATGAAAAATTTCTTTTCACTTTTAACACAATTAATGAATAATTCAGACTTTAGAAATTAGAACGAATTTGAAATTGTTTGCGGTTTTTGTGAATGATACGCCATAATGATTAGATATGATCGGGTGATATCCATAATTCTAACGTATGAGTTTAAATTATCTCTCTTATTTCTAAATGTGAAAACATTATATTGACTGAGAGAGAAAGAGAGAGTCATAATATGAATAATCAAGGTTGCTTAGACAACGCATAGGAGAAGGTTGTCTAATAGTTCGTGAAATCCCAAAAAATCAACTTTTCTCATTTTTTTGGATGATGTTGGCACAGAAAATTGAATTTTCTGTCCCAGACCGGTTTATTTATGAACAATCATTACAAGAATTATTTGTAATAACGAAAAATGAAAAAAGTTGATATTTTGAGATTTCGTCAACTATTAGACAACCTTCTCCTATGCGTTGTCTAAGCAACCTTGATGAATAATGCATATCGGAATGTTAATTTTTTACTATTGAACTGGTAGTTATAATTGGTAACATTATTTATGTACGTAGGTTTATTGTGAAAAGTGTTAAAGGAAAAGAAGAAAACTGTGCTGCATTTTTCTGACCTGGTATGATTATTATTGTGAGTAGTTGCGAGTTGACTGAAGAAGCTGTAGCTGTGGTAGTGCGGCATAAAAGACGATCGAAAATGAACACCCATCAAATGTGGAAGAAATGTTGTAGTAAAAGTTTAGTTATTTTTTTAAACAGCTGAGACTTGATTCAAGTGCGACATAAAAACTGTCAGCTGCGCCAGCAATCTTAATTAAATGCGAAATTGGATTTTGTAGCATTTATTTTTCCATTGAGTCTAAATCAGCCATTCAGTTTATGACATTTTTTCGGCTTTGCTCCTGTTGCCACTAACATTTATTTTGACATCCGCACTTCAGAATCAAGAGACGGCTATAATTCCTAGAAATAGTCATAAAAAAGAAAACTGCTTTTACTGGATGTTCACAATACAATACTTAACAATATATCACAATCATAATTTAACTAATAACATTTCTTATGACCATATTAAACCTTCATTCATTTGTAGCAATGTTCCTATTAAGACACAACAGGGCCATGAAAAAGAATAAACATCTTTTTATGGTTAACAGCTAGTATAAAATATAACTAGCATTCGTGTGTATTCATGTGTGGAATTTTGCTAAGCAATTCATAAGGGAATCATTTCACATTCATTTTCATTCTGCTACACCTGTTTTTTATTACAATTCCAAGCTCTAATAATTCACAATAAAATTGCAACTTGAACAAACCAAAATAGCAGTGCTGATATTTATTTGAGATTTTATTTATTTTATTGTCTCATTGATAATTTTTTTTAAGCGAGGATTTATTTCCCAAGATTAATTCATTTCTTTTTAACTGTAACTTCCCGGTTTTAATTGTACTAAATAATAAAATATGAGAATGTCTTTTGTATTATGCATAATGTAAAAAAGGTTTTCTACAATTGCTATAATTATTCATTTGATTAGTTTAAATTTTATTCTCAACAAAGAGTATATTTTGCTCACATATATTATATGAGCTTAAAACGCAGTGTAAAATAAGAAGATACACAAACTGAAAAAACGAAGCTGTAATATTATTGTGTTTAAAAACAGACACATTTAGAGATAACATTTAGTGGATGTTATCATTATGCTTATCATAATTGTTTTGTTTACTGTTTGAACCAGATTACTAACTAATTGTGCAATCCCTTGGCACATTTGGATTGTCAACTGTAGTGACGCTCCCTGAATATTCATTCAGCAAGATAAAATCTCAAATTAACATCTTTGAGCAGTTTTGGTAGTTCGATCGAATTTCATTAGTAGTTTCATTAGTAGTTTAATCATGTTTAAGGTATGTATATTTAATTATTACGATACTACACAGCGAAATGAATGATCTAACTGAAGTAGGCAGGAAGGAAGAAAGACAGGTAGGAAATCATCATATTACCCCGAATACAAAGAAATGAAAATTGTCCTTTACCAATCATTTGACCTAATTACAATACAATGGAAAAATTAAACCTCATACATGAATGTTTTTGTCCTTTCAAAGAAAATATTCGCTTTTACTTGGGAGAATAATGTTTCAGCATAAAAGTTCAATTGTGCCATTCAGTTCTCCAACTTGTATATTTCTACTTTCTGTATATGTAGCTTTACATTTAGAAAGCAATCAGTTTCGTAAATAATATTTAATTTACAATTCGTAAAAACTGATACATAGAAATTAATTAATTTCTGTTTCTTAACAATGTTTGGAATTTCACCTTAGGAAAATAGCCGTGAATGTTCTAGAACGTAAACAAGGCGAATGATGGACACTAAGGAAAATCAATTTTCTATTTCCCCTTAAATGGTCATTTTAAATTATTTGTCTTGTATTTGTTATTTGCACAACAAATTTTTTTCTTTTTCCCTTTCTAAACAATGTGCACAATAATTTAAAGGACAAAATGAAGGTGTAACGAAGCAAAGAACAAAATATGTTTACTGTTTAGTATTTTATGATTCCGTATTATTATTATTCCGTATTATTATGATAGCTTAACTGAACGAAATGACATGATTATGAAATGTTTCTTACCAGCAAGTCTGTTTCTCTTTATAATATTTGCTTGATGTTGGTGTTGAGAGAAAGTCGAATAGGACTGGAATTAAAATTTGGAACTTGAGGCATAAAGGGGAGAATTTGTTTGGCTATGTGAAATTTTGGCGTGTGACTGGAAAGATGAGTTGATTGTCTCTGTGTGTGAGCAGTAGTGTGGTACTAATTAGAAACTTGAGGTAGAAGGCTGTAGCTGTAGGAGAATATGAATGATTATTTGTTATTGTTGTTTGATGTGGTTATGATGATTGAATATTACATTGAGTATAATAATCTTGAATATCAGTTTGGTATGTATTGAGTAAATTGAAAGTTTTACTTTTGTACTGTTTGTGTGTCGTGTGATTTGTGTGTGAACTCTTCTTCCACTTGTGCTGTGTGAACTTAAAAGGGAATTGACGAGGAATTGAGTCCCTGCCTTGCAGCCTGTGTGTCTGTGTGTGTGAGTGTGGCAATGGCAATCTTCCTCTTCAATCCTTCTGTGGTGATCTGTGCAGTCTGTGTCTTGTCTGTGTGATCGTGATTTGGTGATGTCAGTGATGTGTGTTGTGATCTGAGTGTTGGTAGTTTGGAGGGGGAGAATGTTGCGTATCACTTCTTACTCATTGACTCATTATCAGAGTTCACTTGCAATCATATTTCTGATCATGTGATTCGAATACTTCTCTCGCAGCAAGAGGAAGTTAACGTTCAATGAGCTTAAGCCTTAAGGATGAGTGTTAGCCGATCAGCTGTTCCATCCAAAATGATCAGCTGTTCCAAAAATGTATGAATATAATAACGAAAG
>JABASD010001764.1:0-34837 GCA_019776165.1 Pogonognathellus flavescens
AAATCAATTTTGAAAAATTGGAAAAGTTGCAAATTTTTCACCCTAATATATTTCATTGAAATATTTCACGGCCAACACAGATTATTATTATTATTTTGACTTTGACTCATCCAACCAACAGCTTAGCTTACCACTAAAACGTAAACTAACGTTCTCTGAGCAGGATTTATTTGTTGTTATATTAAAAAAGCTTAGTGTAGTTAAATGGCCTAGACAAGAAAGAAATAAACGACAAGTAAAGACTTTTTCTCATTAACAGGTAGAAGAGAGAGAGAGATACGTACATACCCACAAAATATTTCATCACCTACCTTCTTCTTTCAGAAGCTTGGTGTAGTGGTACTGTAATGTATGTATACACCTCAAAGGTGTTTAGTCTACAGATTGTAGCATAAACTGACTACAAGCACAGGGAATGATTAGAATGCATGTAATGTACTATGTAATGCATCTTTCGCTTGAGACTCTCGTACCTTGTGACTGTACAATGCTAAACTGACGTCATTTTAAAAATCACATGTTTCATCTTACATACATAAACAAGCTCTATATTCTACACATAACTCATTTGCATAAATTCATACCGCATAATATTACACTTACAGGTCATTATATTTAAGTGGCAATAAAATGTGGAATATACTCGAGAATACCAGAATAAACCAAATCTGGGGGTAAGGAGCCCTTTCCATTGTACAGATTTCTGATTGTTATTCCTCAATGACACGAAGGAAAATTCACATCGCACTACGCTGAACTAGTTGAAATACTACATACATCCACAACTAATTAACCTCAATCTTATTCGTTCGTTGCATTCACAAAATCACAGTTTAATAGATAAAATTCTATTTAGAGATACCTTGATGTTGTACGAAGTCAAATACATTGAAAGGCTAATCAGTAGAATTAAGAAAATGCATTAATGCATTTTCTTTCCGTGTAACAAAGTTGGACTTCATCCTATGCATCTTTGATCTGAGATCATCGTAGGAAATAACTGGTGAACAGTTATTGATTCCGAGAGACTGATAACCAGTTTTAAATGGTTGTATTTAACGACGACCCTTGCCTCTGTACCAAAGATGTCTCAATTTCTCCGTGTTTACCAGTTACAACAGCAACAACATGAGAAATTTCATAAGAAAACGCATCTGACTCATCTCCCTCTTCTTATCCACAACAAACAAACAAACAAACCCAACATCCATTATCACATTTTTGTTTCTCTCTCAGCATCCCTATCTGCATATATACCTAGACGTATAAACACACACACACAGGTATTAATGATATCTCTCCATTACACAAGTGGAATTCGGCGAATTCTACCCCTTCGGCAATTCCTACTCATTAGAAGCCGCTATCAGCCAAATGTAATTGCAGTGTGGATCGCACTGTATTATATTATGGAATGTGGAATACCTAAGACATAAAGTCAAAGTCCCTTACAAAGAGAAAGCCTAGCTTATTTATTTACTACTACTACTAGAAAACGTATCTTGAACGTCCTTATTGTATATTACAGAAACTATGCAAAATCAGAGTCGTGGTGTAATGTTATCTTGCTTAAAACCTAATTAAGGCAGGTATTTATTTACTAGTACACGGTTCCAATAATAAATAATAAAATAATTGTATTTGATTTAATGCTTGAATCTGGTCATTTATATAGCCTATGAAATATTTTCGTAGCCTTAACTTGTACATTGGAATGGGACTTTGTATATTTAATCCTTAATGTGCTATTTGTATTCTTGTTGTTGACTGTAGGTTACGCTTTTGCGTTGTAAGCTGACCTCAATATTGTGAGACACGCAGGTATAGTACTTGTAATACTATATTAGTCTCCGTAGTAGTAGTGCTGCAGTAGTAGTACGAGCACACACAGGTACAAGCACAAGTAGTAGTAGTAGAGTATCTGTACTATTGTATGTACACACTACACTCGTTTAAAATCGCTTCTTGTGCACAATATAATATAGCACTTATCTTTTACTCTGTCATAGAAATACATGCGAGTTAAGTTGGCTGTCCTACTATACCACAACATTAACTTGGCTCCCATTCCCATTCGTTTCCAACATTTACTTTATACTCGAGGTATAGAGTGGTGGTAGTGCATAATATAGTGGCAGAAAAGTAAAGCAAAGGTACCCCCACATAATATTTCCCTACTACAACCACCAACATACCAGCAGACACCACCACGATGCATTTATACCTGTATTCTCAGTTATTTCGCTTGCTTTGAGTCTAATAGCTGTATAGTAGTGAGTTCACTCACTTACTTTACTATCACTACTCCTACTACTACTACTACTACTTCTTCTTCTTCGTGAATAGAGAACCTAACCACCAACTTACCTTCGTTTTACTTTACTACAACAGTTACAACACAACATTCCATCACATCACACAACACAATGTGCAACTAGGATTTATACACAGCAGAACTCACTACACCGTTAACTCTTTTTTCTTAAGACGAGTCTCGATTAGCTATTTTGCACTCTCGCCTCATTTCTTTCTTCAACTGCCTTCTCTTTTAATTGTGAATACCATGGCAGAGATAGGCTACTACAAATACAATACGTGGATATATAATAACACAAGTAGTATAGGGCTGCTACTAAAAGACTTGACTATACGTACAGATTTTATGTTCGTTAACTAAATAGGAAAATCTATAAGCAGTTAACCTAAAGATACGTGGAGTAGAGTACCAACATAACAACAACAATAATATTATTATCACCTCTTTCTTTGCACTGCCTATAACATACATATTCTGAGACTTGCACACACAAGTGAATAGGATAGGTAAGTACATCTGAACGAAACAAACAAAGGTTTTTTAAACAACAATAGTGCACAGAGCCACAGCCATCGTCAACAATAAGCTCAGCTATACAAAGAGAATTAAGAGTAGGTAGTGGTTGGTTGGAATGGAATGCATTGCATACCAAAGACTCAAACACAGAGATGAGACGAGAATGCAATGGAATTCACAATAATAATAATGCAACAACAATCATTTAGGCTATATAGCTGAGAGATGAGAATGCTATATGCGTTTTACTACCAAACCAGAGTAGGATTAACAATTCGGCCTAACTGTACTTACTGGTAGATTTTATACTTATTTTTACACATGATTACACTTCGAATACCTTTGTGTGCGAAGGTATGCGTATGTTATATCTACAGAGCTTTGTCCTTGGATATAGATATAATTTAGATGTACATAGGTACCTAGCAATCCAAAAGCGCTTAATCTGTGCTGGAATTTGTAATGTTGCTTAATCACAATGTGTATGATTTATTAGTGCTTGCATATTACAAAAAGAAGTATTAGAAATACACCTTTTGGCTGTTTTCAATTCTTTACAATGCAAGATGTGCATGCATGAGCTGATATTTATTACATATTTGTAGCTTAACTTTCTGATGTGTGCTATCTTCATCTTTATCTAAAAGTACATGCTTTGAATCATTCAAATGAAATAATAATAATACTAACATCTTGTTGCTATCAATTTTTCATCACTATTATATGCTCATCATCATCGTCTGCATTGTATTAGAACAACAATAACAACAACAGTGTTTATGATTTCGCATTCCTTGGAGATGGAGGGAATGACTTGGTTTCCAGTAGTTGGTCATGGTAGTAATGTCACTAGAAATGCACGACCTACCTACCTACTGGCAGGTACACAAACAACAGATAAATATATTCTGTTAAATAAGTGAACTTTTATGAAGCAACTTCACTGATTGTGTTGTGGTGCAGTAGCAGTTCTGTACATGTACGTACATAAAAAGCCAGAGTAAGTGTTCCACTATTATTTGTAAAAGAGTAGTGCGGTGATTGCAATGCAATGCATAACCTCTGATCCAACATGCCACAACAACAGGCAGTTTTCTATCCTGATTTGATTGTAGAAGAGTGAACTGACTAGGTACCATTGTACAGTGTAAAGCTGTATGAATTTATTGTGATATAGTACGCAATAAGTATAAAAGTATAGGTAATATTCTTATATGCAGAAAACAGCACAGCTGTCGATCATGAAATGAGCTCGTGCCAAGCTTCCACACACAACTAAATAAATATATTCCAAACCAGTAATAAATAAATATACATAATATTATACTTATTCTCATTCATATTATTTCTACTTATATTTATTCATATATCTTTTCTCATTTATTTAACCTCCGGATTTGTGTTGCAGTTCTCCATTGCACTTTTTCTACTATCATCATCACTTTTGAACTACATTTACCATTTACTCTGTGCTGTCGTCACGAAAAAAATGCTTCAGTACTTACATATATGAATGAACAGAAAGATAATCATCGACCTTTTAGAATATCTTTTAGCATTGTGTTGAGTCTACTTGCGTATGTTAGAGTGAAGCAATATAATATTATGCTGAGTCTCTGATATATTTACAAACAATCTATGAATTCTGAAGAAATCTTTCTTCTAACTTCCTCATAATCACTATTGTACTTAGATACTGCACTGACTATGAGACGAGTGCATTGCGATGGACAGACGGAGATAATCTTTTACATGTTGACCCCCAATACAGTACACTTGGTGGTGTAGAAATTCAACCACTCAACCAAATTTTTAACTCGATGTAAAACTATTGAGTAGTATTTACTGTTTATCTGTGAAATTTCTAGACCATGACATGCCATGGCGAATTAACGAAAGTACTTCCTTTTCTTCCATTTTCTAAGAGGACCATCGTTGTTGTTGGAATGTAAAGAATTGTGAGAAACTTGAGACCCACATAGCAATACGGGTGACAACAACTAATTCCATGCAATGTCTGTATAAAATAATATTATTTCTTTTCCTAAGGTACTTTTTGGCTTCATTCATCCTTTTCTGTATAACACCATCACTCATTCAATAGCACTATATGGCCGTTGGAAAAACAAACCTTTTATTTGGGTTTAGTTAAAATGTTTTGCATGCAACTTGCCAGCTACAGCCGTTCCACCTGGTCCCACAGAACAAATGCTACAGTTAAAAACGAAATCCCAGCTAAATCAACATCTAACACATTGCACAGCCAGTGCTGCTCCAAAACAACGAAAACATTCGGTCGTGTCCTGTTTACGATATGTTTTCTTGCTTGGAGACCTCGACCTACCTTAACTTCAGTCTACTTGTATATTTCATATATTTCGTGTACTTGTAATAATACAATTACCACACAAACAGGCTTAAACTCTTGACAAAAAGATTACTACATAAAATATCTCAACAACTGGGTATTAACATGGAGTTACGACACCACCACCATAAATATTATAAAATGCCAGGTTAAGTACACCTTCCAATTTTATGTGAATTTCATTTATCCAGACTTTATCCAAAACTTATCACGCTCCAATTAGCAAATGATTGCATGAGGATTATTAACATTTCCAAGGCAATTGCAACAATGTTTACAACGCAACAACCCACTCTCACCTACGTGCATTTCTGCCGCAATTCCACTCACTGTGGCATTTAACAGTTCACCTTAACACAATATTTACTAGAAGTATAAGCGAGCAACCTGCTTTTAGGTTTTTGTGAGGTAAATCACACAAGATATAGTTAACACGTACGAGAGCATGCATGCAATTGTGCAAAAATCTGAGAGAACATCTTTCAATCACATCGCATCCATCATTTCACGTCAAATCCAAGAAGGGAAGTGAGAAAACAAAATATTTACGTGCAACAAACTGTTGCTATCGAATCCTCACGTTTTTCTAGACATGTACTTTACACCACAATCAACAGACAAGTTTTTCCATCAAAATCGCACAGCTGAATGCCATTGCTTGCTGCTGTTGTACTGTAAGACTGTGGAAGACTCCATTGTCCATCTTTTTTATTTGCCGATAGCCTTCTCTAACGATGAATGCTAAGTGCACGTAAACATCAAGTGAAGATGAAAAGAATGCAGCAACCTATATAAGTTCTCATGTATTTAGTTATGCTGCTAATGTTTTCTGACACAAAGAATCTTCACTGCTACACACAACACAACAATACACAACACATCAATGCGTTATATTATGACGTGTTGTGCTTCTCTACAAAGGAAAAAACGAACATTGATTACTATGTAATCAATGTTGTATACACATTGAGAAGCAAGGCAATTGAGGCTAACCAGGCCATATTAACGGGTTCTTTTGAATCTTTCTAGAATCTCTCGTACATACACCTTCACGTATGTAATGTTTTGGTTGACTGATGTGAAGCGAGCATGTTGGGTTTTAAAACAACTACGACGCTATAAAGCTACATTCAATAAAAGTACAAAGTACAAGCTGTAGTAGTACTACACTTGTACCAAGATACGTTATGTTCTCATGTTTATTATGTTAGCACTCGTAGCAAAATCTCTGCACAGGTAAGTACATAATAATCTCGTATAAAACTTGTGCAGTATACGACTACAGTATAAATACGAATGCATAGTAGTAGTGGAGATACTGAATGTAATAATTCTTTAATAAAAAGCTATGCAGAGTGAAATCAGATACCTAAGCAATGTGCTTTTGACTAATACGTGCAAGTAGTAGAGAGATACATACTTTTGCGTATGTATTGCTCGATAGAATAGTGAATCTCTTCTATATAAGATTGACGCTGGATTGTCTTGGCGTTGGATTGGCAAGCTCTAGATCATTTAGTTTTTTGATGGCAATCTGCGGATATGAAATCGTGTCTCGCAATAACACACTATTATCGTGTAGACTTTAGACTGTGTGTACTATTGTAAGATATCTCTGCAATATTTGCACGTGTGCACAGGTAGCATTCTGCGGAGGTATTTACAAGCACAGCTAAAGTATGTACTTGTATTAGATGTAGTTTTATCATGAAAACAAATATAATAATGGCTGAGACAGGCAGACGTCTAGAGATAATGTATATGAAATGGTCTGCGCTCCTTAATTCTACTTATGACTGCAATCATAATAAGATGAAAACGAAACAAAAATCTCAACTTACCGTCAAAGTCGAAGTACAGAGTGTCACGGAGCAGTGCTCCAGAGCCGAAGTCAATCAACTTGAGATTGTGCGATTTGGCATCAACAAGAATATTCTCGTCCTGAAATATATAAAAACGTATTAGAGTGGTTGTAGCTCGTAAGTATAGGGCTAGTAGGTTTTGAAGTGTGGTGGGATAGGATAGGATGATAGGTAGCTAGAAGCTACGTGCAAAAATTGAGACGCGTCCAATTTTTTCTCCTTCCTTCATGTTTCACCTGATATGACAATTGCGAAAGACTCTTCATCGTTTTACCTGATTTTCTCATTGTACTAAGAGTGCAAGAGACGACAGCGTAATCAAATTATAAGGGAATAGACGTTTACTAACATCAGTTTTGCTATTTATCACAACAAGTCGTGGAATATGGAGGAGGCACTTTTACAGCAGAGAGAAACAGTTATTTTGTTGTCATAAATGCACATGTGTTAAAATTGGAAGTTGTTTTTAAAGTACACGAAAGAAAGTGCAACACACTGTAGAGCAAGTTTAGCTGTTTTTCCAGTAGGTACCTAACTTACAACAATACTCTCAACTCACAACCAGCATACATTACCTATTTTGTTTACTGCGTATAAAATTATGCTACATCTACTATTATACCGTTGGATCAGTTCATCACTTGTAAAACCACTTGTAGTAGCTAACAGTATTCAGAGCATAGTCAATATTTTTATACAAGGACTATCTAGGCAGTGTGGGACAATGACACATGTAAACAACATTACAGTTTCAATATACATATTTATAATTTAGATCAATAAATATTGACTGAACATACTGGTTTCCTTGTTATTTCCAGTTTACACTTGAATTCAGCAAATAACATGGAAATCAATGGAAATTCACGTACTACAACTGATTATGCGTTGAATCATACCAAAACATTGTGCAAACATTCCGGTTATATTTAGAAAGATTAATAAATATTCTCAGTAAAATGAGTTTGGAAATTTCAACTTAATGCTTTTAGTGGTGCTAAATGATAATTAATGACAAACTGTTACTCTAATCAGAAATATTAGTCAATTACTAAGTAATCCATATATAAACACTACTTCATCTCTTTTTCTAATTGAACCACACTTGAAATAAAACATTAATGATTGTTGATGATGCTGCTGCTCCATATATGCATTTATATAATGAAATCTCAAAATCCAACTTGCCTACAGTTTGTAATAATATACAGCAGTCTCGTTCTACTAATTCACCTATACTTGGCTTTGCCTAATTACACTCACAATTTACTATATTTATTGAGAGAATTCTTTAATTGGTAGATAAACTAATTACTTCGCTATATTAGTAAGTACGTAAACAGTTTCCACACTTGTATAGAGTATAGTAACCTCAATGTGTATTTGTATTCTAAGCTATTATATTTTATAACACCTGTCAGGTAACTACCTAGTAGTACCTAGTACCTAGATGTATATATTTACCATTGGAAAAACCTGTGTGATTGTCTTATCACCTGACTTTTGGCTTCATTTGCCATTTAGCTTCAGTTTGCCATTCAGCATTCATCTGTAAAGCTGATCGACTTATACATACTTTATTCTATAATGCTTAGATAACGTTGACGCACTTCAATGTGTAGTATGATACGTGTAATGCCTGCACTTTTCTCGTCTATGGCTACATATAAACAAAAAGGGATTCCCAACAGGAAGCTGCAACTCTCATTATTGTCTCGCAGTCGGCAGCCAATAAATATCCCCAAGTAACTACAAGTAGGATATACACTATCCCTGTCCCTGCATACTGTACATTTATATATGGGAGCATATAAATATATATATATTCTACATATTATATATACATCACTATCACTAACTAATATTTTCCAAGCAACCATTAACTTTATTCTCATAACGTTCACTGTCTGCTGCAACACAAGCGATAGCATTCAATAATACAAAAGGAAGAATAGATAGAAGTTTATTTGTTTTCAACTGCTACCTTTACTGCTCTACTGAGTGCAATAAATTGGTCTTCACGATAGTCTGTATATTTGTTTCAAACAAAATGAGACTGTGTGTATAGCTAGCTTGACTTTACGTAGAAATGCAATAATATTTTATATACTTCTAAAAGATGCATTGTTCTTCTACATAAACTTATTTCCCTTGTGCTTCCAATGGGTCTCTTACAGGGAATTCTGACTGGTCCCTTTGAAAGGATTTGACAAAAATAGAAAGGTCATGTTCTATTTATATTATACCTACGTCAATGTCTTCAGCATTGAATGGACAACATAAACCCAAAAATTTTAGTTTCATACACATCACACAGACATGAAATTTCAAAACTTCTGCCTTGCCTTATAAACGGATATATAAAACAAAACTAATAACATGTAAGTGGAGTAGGTATTGAAATAAACGATTTGAACCGCATTTAGTATTAAATTTGTTGTGATAAAATAGCGAGTGGTTCTGTAGTAAAACTCGAGTCTTGCTTATTGCAGTAAAAAATAATATGTGACGGTGTTGTAAGAAGAAGGGAATGGGAGAGAACGTGACGACGGAATGGATAGATTTGCTCTCAAGAGAAACTGTGTGAGGAAATGAGCATGAATGACGACAAGAGGCAAATAAACGGTTGTTGGTACACACATTGATACGTAGGCACCTTTTTGTTACCTCAGCTAGGTTAGTGATGCCTACGTAATGTGTCGAATTTATTATGCCACGAGTATGTGCTGATGGGAAGAAAAGGAAAGAGAGAGCGAATAAGTTGACTATGAATTGCAAGTCGAGTTGCAGGTTGCTTACCTTGATGTCCCGATGGACGACACCAGCAAGATGGCAAAGAATGACAGTTTCTACTATTTGTCGAAAAAAGTCACGAGCAGTTTGCTCTTCTAGAATACCCTTTTCTGTGATGTAGTCGAACAAATCTTTCACTGGTTCGGGTCGCTCCATGATGATAATGAAGCTGTCATGTCTCTCGTACCAGTCCAGGAGTTTTATAACTCCTTCGATGTGAGAAACCTTCGACAAGAGATAAATTTCCAACGACACGCGGTGATTATTTAGCTGTAGGTCAAAAAAATACAAAATCATTTATTTTTCTACACCAGCACGCCAAGAAATTGTTCCTCTGTGTGTATAAACTATTTAACCTTGCGTTTTTCTAACAAAACTACTCAAAATTCTGCTTACATTTATAAGAACCAAGAAAGCATACACAATTTTCAGTTTACTACAACATACAAGTTTATACACTCCTAAAATTAGTCCTTGGAGTAATATTTATCTACAGTAATGTAAAAAATAACTCACAGTAATAGTAATAATATACTTCTATGGCATTACATTATTGTCACAATCATTTGACGCACAGTCATCAATACACTACACAAATGGAAAGCTACTAGTCAAAGTACAAGTAGACAATTATTTCAGGATTTTTTACAACGGATGATGATGTGATAGCATTGCGTTAGTGTTAGTCACCATCAACCAATATTTTACGCAAAAAATTATATTCTATTGTTTGTATGTGTTCAAGAGGAGCTGTAGAGCGACAAGGGAACTTTTGTCGTGTTTTATAGTTTAAGATTCTCATTCTATCAATTACAATGCTATACAAGCAGTCAACATAAGCATCCTTACGATAACACAACGTTTCATTCATTTGCTTCATCTCCGTAAAGAAGTTTTTCTTTGCATTTGCGTATACACTTGGTGAACGTATTAGAAGCACCTGTTCATTTATATCTGTGACGCTTGATTTGCATAGCAATGTCATAAGACAGTTTTTCCTAATAATAAATACACCATTACATGTATAATGTATGCACTGTGAGCCGAAGCTAAATAAACATTAAAGGTCATTCCAAGAAATCGCAATACCTGTCATGTCTATTTGCATTATCAACTAGGAGTGTATGAATATAATATAAATGTGCATCCTACTTACTTATATAGATTTGTGACGCTATTACTATATTCATTCACATACAATTTTTTGCTATTCACTCACACAAACTATACGTGTAAATGCCTATATAGAAAAAGGACAAAGGCCGTACGATTTTTACTATTAATGGCATGTAGTCTCTATTTATCTATATAACTAAGGAATCTACGAGTACACGCTATGCGGTGAGTAATACATCATATAGGTTTGTTTATTTACAATTTACACGTACATGGAGTTGTATGGAATTGCCTCCACATTACATGTGGGCAGAATAGAGAAGGTGATGTTGTACTGCACATAATATAGTACACGTATATTACGCAGCCCTTTTAAAAAGATGAGATCAGAGAGCAGAAATTTCTGATTTTATCATACGCCCTTTCACATTGAAATGATTCAACGTCACAATACAACCTAAAATTATGACGAAATCCTCCTACTAGCACATGAAATATACTAATGCTAGCTAAATAACGTTATCATGACGTACTAAGCGAATATGCCACGTTTTTTAGTAAAAAATGACTAGCACATACATATTCAAATTATAGACACGAATTGGGTACCTATGAGCTCTATCGAAATAAGCTCCCAGTAGATTAGGTAGTGAGTATGATATGCAAAAATGACTATTAAATCTAAAGAATGTATAAATTCATATAGTTCTGAAACGTTTCGTATGCGATATGCATAATATGTACTTATCTAAATAATAATAAGCTTCTAGCATGAGGAAGCTCAGCTTTTTATGTACATTTTCATTCAATTTAAACCTAGCTCACTTAAAATTCATTAAAACGCAATAAATAATGCAGTGAGACTGAATGAGATCGTATGAATCAAATTGAGGGACGACAGTGAAACTTTTGAATGAATACACAAACTACGTACACGTACTACTACAAATAACTAGCCAACTATAAAGGGCGAGGCGCGGGTCTCATAATTGTATTACCTGTGTATACATAAAACATGTAATAATAGTAAACTGATGCAATTTTTTGCTTCATGGTCATCATACACGTACACATATTATACACTAAAAATGACAATACTTTATACACACAGCGGAAATATTCTTTTTCGTTTTCACTAATAATATGCATGTCCTTTAAAAAAGCTTAATACACAGACTACTAGTTAAAATTGATTGACTTACGATTCTCCAGTCAGTGACTTTCAATTTGGAGACATGCTTGATGGCCACCTGTACAAAAGAAAAATCATCATACAATTAAATTAGTGCATCATTATATACAAGTATAAGTCTACTGTCTCGTCTAGTCGGTAGCTTTATATAATTTTATTTACTGTACATCCACTCGTTCATTCATTCATTCATTTTTACTATCATTTCAGACGGTTCATTCAGAGGAATGACAAAAACTGGAAACAATTTGAGATTTTTCAATTCTAAGAGAAATTCTTAGTAGTGAGAATAAAAACAGTAGCGCAATAAATACCAATAAATCCATTTTATTATTACTATTGCAGTTTTACACAGTTTCACCGTACGCAGATAAAAAACATTCATAACACAATACTACTGTTGCGCAGAGATTTGAAGTATAGTACCTACAATAACATGGCTCTACACGTATACATACCTTTAAAATTATTAGCTATCTATCCACTGGCACGTATACAAGTGAAGCAGTGCTGGTTGGTGGTAGCAAGTAAGTAGTAGCCCCTATAAAGCTAATCAGTAAAGCAATCCCTAACCTGTCTGACGGACAGTGTGTGATTTCGATATAAAAAGCGATAATGAGATACACAGTGAATAGGAGAGAGATATATAAATGAGAGAATGAGATGCAATGATGTATATAGTAGAAGTAGTAGTAGTAATTCTTGCAAACTTTTATCTTTCTGAGCATTAACAGTTCAATTGGGTTTCTTAGAGTGCACAGACACATACAGAGAGAGAGAGAGAGAGAGATACACGTTGGAACTACTGTTGGAAGTGGGTCATGCCTAGCCTTTGGTTTATTGTGAATTGCAGTCTGTGATCACGTCGTTCTTGGAAAAGTACATTCCAAAGAGTTACCCAGAACATTATTATATTTATTATTACATATGGTGGCTACAGTGTATATGGTATAGCCAAACCAATACCAAAAACCACTAGGAACGAACCAGTCAACTAGCCAATAATGCTACATAGTGTAAAATGTACAACGCGTAATGTATATTGTATAGAAATGTTCCGTTGACTGTTGAACGTGAAAAGAGAAACCGCCTGACATCCTTGTCGTGTCTTCTTGTCTATTGACTCTTTGAGCTGTCCTTATGTCTCTACACTCAAAGACCCCCAAACTCAACTCTTAGCACAACTCAAGCCCACGATTTTCACTTCGCATAGTCCACTCTCTCACAACAACAGTAGTAAAGTCACTCAAGTACTTAGCAAAACATTTCACAAACGATTTGTACCGTTTGTGTGTGTGCATGTAAGTAACTAGTGAGTTGTATATGCATATAAGCTGAGATAATGTTCTTATAATCCTGCTTTTATAATATTATAATATTATTATAATAATGCAGATAGGTATTTATCGCGCTTATACAATCTCTTACTCTCCAATATTTATTACAGCCACAATCGACATTCATTCAAGGCCCTGGTGAAACTCCTTCTTGATGCTATAATAGTTGCCAGTTTGTGTCGTAGGTTAAAATTCCTACTGTTCATCTGGAGACCCAACTTAGGTTCCCTTTTATGTTTCCTGTTCTCCAGATAACTGAATGTATGACCAGGGATTACAGAAAACCATGTAATTGTGTAATTCATGCGGGTAGTAGAAATTCTGTCTCCGAAAATGGCAACGTATTTAAGACATGTCGTGTGTTATGGCATATAGCTACTGCGTAATATTACTCGTTGGCCTGGATTCATTCAACTAATGGAGTAATGTGTAAAACTTACCGGTAGCCCGTCTCTCAGTCTCATTCCGGCGTAAACTGTTCCGAATCCTCCTTGCCCCAACAAATTACCTAATCTGTATGCTCTCTCAAATGGCTCGCGGGAAGACATTGCTGTAAAAATAACAAAAAACAATACAAAATTATTACTGTGTTCTTACATTGAACAATTTATTTTATATTATACACTATGACCAGTAACAGTAGATACACACACATGTGTATACATTCAAAATATTCTAGTACCACTTCTATTTAGTAGTAAAAGGACCCTTGACTCTTTCATACTAAATGTGACCATATTGTATTGTTTGTAGCCACTAACCTACATGATGGTTTTTCATGGAATGTGTAGCCATTTCCCTTTCTCAAGTTGCGTTACTGAATTGCACACGTACTACTTACAATTAGTAACACCAATAGAGCAAAGTAGGTAATAATAACATGAAAATAGAAATATAATGACTCTATTGAAAATCTACACCCGTAAAACATTAAGGTACATAAACAAATGCACTGGTGTTTTGTTGGGTGTGGCGGATTTGTAGAGAGCAGTAGTAAGATTTTCTGCTATCATTATCATCTTACATAAGAATGCATTCATATAGAAGTGAACATGCGAATGTGTCAACGAGAGGGACGCTAATACAGTAAGTGCTACAGAAACAGAACTACCTACACGTACTACTACTATTACTACTACTACTACTACTGTGGCTGTCTCATCGTCTCCGTATGTGTATACTCACGGGGAGCAGAAATATGCAAGCTTCGGATTACAAGCTGCGACAACATATGAGTAAGACATGCATCAAGACATGTTATATATGAATCAGACAGAACTATGAATGACTTTTGAGCTGACTCACATTTTCTACACTGACAATGAATGATATTCAGGTCGCCTTATAGCGCATTACTACAAAGATTTGCACATGCAGCCTAATTTCGTGATGTCGTTCAATCCCAAGCCCTTTTACCTACACATAGGGTATATAAACATAATGCAATACACAATTAACTGCTGAAGTTGTCGCGCACATACAAAGGCAAAGGTCAATGTTGCACTAAACATAATCAATTTGAGACATCGACATAAAATAAGTAATGAGTCTCATATTATATTTGTAACATGAGTCGTTATTACACTAATAATGAGTGGACTGTAATATGATGTGTGGGATCCCCCACAGATTAGTATTGTTTCTCACTATGCGATAAAATAATTATATACAGAACTTTGTATTATGCATGGACGTAGGAGAGAAATTCTAAGTTGAGAATTTGACAATTCATCAACGTTTTATATAACAATTCCCTGGGTGTGTGGTCTAAATTCAGTTTCATACTGGAATTCCATAAGAACTGGGTAAACATATTCTAATCAGTAATCTTTGAACCTGATTATTGAGTTGCTATGTTCTACTAGGTAATGTATGTACGTAGTTTATACACGAATGACTGTGTAGCAACAGCAGATAATAAAATACATACATTGACTTATTTTTATTGAAACTTGTGTGACTTACAAATATATTTATTATCAAAATCATTATTAATTTTTATCTGCATGACGTGAAGACATGAATACTGTATACAAATACATGTAAAGTTCACATGTCACATTACCCCAGCAACATTAATCATTGTTATATTTATGTGTTTTATGAAGATTACTCAGTTTATGCTGTAATCCGCTCTATTCTTTGTTATTACTCGATTTATTTGGAAATGCATGCACACAAAGTATGCACATACAATGTCAATGAGTCATTAATATAATTAATATACTTGGTAAAATCAAAAGACCTGAATCTCGGTGTAAACATAAAACTCGTGATGTTTTGACTATAAACGATGAGTGCAACTAAAGTTAATTCACTCGTCCAATTAATATTTAAGAGTGGAAACAAAATGACGGAAGTTAATTACAAGTTAAAAACACACTAGTTGTAGTGTCTGACTACTTTTCGTCGTTTGCACTAAACGAAGTTTTGATGTATGCAAGGCTGAGCTGAGTGAGTGCAAGGCAAGATTAGTAATACCCGCTTAGAATTTGATGGGTTTGTACATTAATATGCATGGGGAAGAATGTATGGTTTGGTATTACTGATTACTATGCAGTTCAATGTTTTTATTCGCTAATGGGGTCACACATGCATGAGTTTCAAGTTTAAAGTATGTGATTTACAGTTTTAGGCAGCAGGTTATTTGCTCCATGCTGCAAGATAATCATAAACACGTACTACCATGCAATTCAGAAAAAATACTGATTCTTAAACTCTTTGCCAACAGCACGTAGAAGTAACAGACGGTTCTTGTTTGTGTTTACATTACAGCAGTGGTAGTAGTGGAAAAGTTGTAAATGTAAGCGAGTTGAGCAGATGAACCTACTCTCCGACTAAACTTTTTCGCTAGCTGGACTTGACACAAAAACATTCAAGCCAATACAAAGTACATACTACATACTCTGTGCACATCACACATGAATATTTTTGTTAAGTTTGTTGTTCAATAACTTTTTCAGTGATTCATATACGAGATTCATATACTGTTGTAGTAAAGAATATGAATGACATTAGAAAAACATTAAATACACTGGAATTATTTTTCTTACTACTACCACGTACCAGCTGCACTCACAAAAGTAGAAGTATTGGCTCTAATCGTTTTTCTGAATGGAGAGTCCTCACTACTAGTGCTATTCTTGCTTGTTTGTAGACAACAACACGATGCATCTGAATGAGACTCTACAAATTGTAGTTTTACTCCTTCCATCCCTTCCGCTGTAGTACATCAAGTGTTTGTCAATGAAACCTGAGACAAACAACCTGAAACCTAATGTGATCAATGCTGCATCTTGTTAGTATAAGGTATAATGCAGGTCTCTCCCTACTTGTAAAACTAAACAGTGTGTATAAAACACACAAGACTTAACACTTTATACTTCCTTTCCTGTATATAGTTAGAAACTTATAAAAAAATCTTCAGATAACTTAAGATGAATGGATATCTGTATTGAAGTTGAGACTACAATACATCTTTAATAAAAAAACCTATTCTTTACTACTATTCTATAGTAAAATCAATTCTACACCCAAAATTGTAATTTTTACTAAGGGAGAGATTGAAAAGATTTCATTACCACGAGCTTTATCCTTATTGTCCATAATTCCAAAGGTTAAATTGTTTGTAGTGTACAAGTTTGCGTTAGAACAACACGTATTCGGTACTGCACTTGAACTGATGGGTTTCTTAGACGACATTTCCACATAGTTTTTCATGAAATTTAATATTGACAACAGTACAGTTGTATGTGCTTATATGATATGAAACACTTAGCACGTACAACGTTCACAAGCAATTGTAGGTTAAACAACGATGAGAAACAAGAGATTGTTTTGAGTAAGTTCTACTAACGAACGTACGATGTAGAGATAATGCACATGTAAAAACTTTCCAACAAAAGGAATCCGCACTAGTACACAAAAGTGTTTTAACACTTCGCCGAGATTACTAAATGAATGCGAGGAATGAAATAGTATCTGAGAGTAGTTGAGTCGATGTGGCGAAAACTACTAGTGCAGTTGTTGTACTAGTAATAATAATAAGTTATGTATTTATTACTACAAATATGTAATGCGTAGCGAGTAATAAATAGAGTACAATGTACGATTAGAGTAAAAACGAGTAGTACACGCTAGAACAACTTAAAGTAATAACGCGAAACGACAACAAGCGAGCGAACGAGTTAACACACTAAAAAAGTAGTATGAGACAATGATGATGGAATGAGACGTAGACCACAACTGTGTTGTTCCAAGTGATAGTAAACGTTCAAAAGAAACCGTAGCACGAAACAAAGTGTTTCTATCGCGCACTCAGCAGACTTTTAAACTTTCTTTTCCTTCCAATCCTTTACTTAACTAAAATCTATGAACTTGTTCACGTGAAACCAAATCAAACTTCAGATAAGTCTGTTTAAGTATCTCACACTCAGAAATAAAAAAATCAAACGTTTTTTCCAAATTTCTATCTGGTAATTACAGATATGATTTCAAAGTATTTACTGTTTCTCACTACAACAGTAGTCGCAATTGAAAGTCGCAAGTTTCTTCGACAAGTACTTATACGTATATCCGTAGGATAGGTTTGTCTCAATTTCCCACTGGTATGAAACCAACAACAATATAACACACAAATGTGATTTTTCGAAAAAGTATTAATGAATGATCTGAAACACTTGAAAGATTCTCAAGTTTACTGGTTGAACACTAAGAGACTCGCCGAGAGTTGAATAACTATATAGGCTGTCAATTTTAGTCAACTTGAGATTAGCAGAAGAGGAAGTTCAACTTATATTTTGTTTATATGTAAGCTGTAGTACACAGTACACACACAGCAGATTTGTAAAGCTCAGAGTCAAAATTGACGTGAACCTTCCGCACAAGTGATCAGAATGTTACTGAACGTCAACAGTATTTACGAACCCCAAGTCATTGGCAGCCTCAGCAGCCGCCGTAAGGAGAACTAGGGACTAGGGACGCTTTGTTGTAGAATTGCCGTGCAGCAGGAGCAGCGTAAAGTTATAATGCTGAGCTTATGGGACGAACGAACTGTTTAAAAGTCTCACTGCATTCGTATAGGACATAGACATGAATTCATCCCATGTATCCTTAACTCTCTATCTACTATTCCTATCCTATCCATGTCATTTCCCGTCTCGAGCAAAAGCATTAAGAGCTAAGCCTCGTGTGCTATGTGAGTCTACGTAGTATTCTGACTCTACCCCATGTAATATTTAAATATCTATATATGTAGTTGTAGCACACAGTGTGCTGGTGTAGCTAGGGTTGACGTAGAAAACGTATACCCTCACACATTATAAGCTCCTATATAATATTACCTAACTTAAAGTCTGACAAAAGTTCGATGCATTGCATTACCCCAACTATACATAGCAGGAGTGGCACAAAGCAAAAACTTGAGCATGAGCATTTGAAATAACCAGCTACGTTTGTCTCTCAATACACATACTCACTACTGCTATTCTACTACGGGGTACAGTAGTACAAAGTTTTCTTACTACCCTATGCCATTCCATTCTACGCGTGTATTTTCTTGCCCCATGATTCTACTCTAACAACACATTGCATTCTCAGTAGAAATAGGCATAGAGTGTGAGAGAGAGACATTGACCGTCCGTCCGTACCACACACACTAACTACAATTACCTCGAAAAATGTAGTCGTCCGAGTCTGGCGGGACGCGTGCCAACCAAAAACTACCCTTAACCCCCCTTTATTTTCAACTCAATATGTTCAAATTTTCCGCCCGAAAATACCATAAGAAATGAAAAAAAACCGAAATTCCGCCTAGAATTACGAAAATAAAGCCAGACATAGAACTAGATGGAATGCCGGATGAAGAGAGGCGTGAGAGGACCGTTCCCTTTCTTGTTTCAAAGGGAAAAAGTTCTAATATATAAGATGGATGGGATTCCAGGGATGTATGAAGCACCAATGGAATGAGTGGCGGGCCGATAGGGGGAAACAGGCGACTCTTAGCTCATTCAACGCAATATTCGTTTGTCTATGCACGGAATTCCACTCCGCAGCCCTCTAGCCCGCCTAAGTTCCCTTGCCACAACTTTCTTTACAAACGCTTGTTCAAACAAATACGCCGTGCACGATGCACAGACACCCAACAGAGCCTTATGAAAATCTACGAGATACTTACTATCTGCCCAGAAACGTACTTACACGCTACATGTCTGCTGCCTCACCATTTTCGTCTTTTCACTCCGCTCTACTATTTCCACATTTACATAGCAGATAGCACACAAATACGTTCTTGTACCTATACACCAGCAGCATACACACTAACCAGTACATAAATATATATATTTTCTCAAACACACATATACAACCTACCAGTACAGAGAGTAGTAGTAGAGTCTCAAGTAAAGTGCACATTTTAGACACATACACTTCTATACAAACACATGAGCTAATACTATTATACAAACTTGAACCCTTTCTCAGTTGGTTGAGCTGACTTAAACCATGACTGCACTATGTTCCATTACTACAACAACGCGCCACAACGATTCTCACTTCTGTACCACCGTAGTAGTAGTAGTAAGAGTAGTAAGAGTAGTGGAAGAAAAGCCCCACAGTCATAATATACATACATACATTCTACTATGTTCCAAGCTATGCCTATGTCTGTCCGTCTGTCTGCAAACGTGGCATAAAGTAGTAGTAGTAGTAGTGTAGTAGTAGTAGTAGTAGTAGTACTTTGTCTGAACACACATAATAACACAGAAACTACCCTGCTCCACTACTATGTATATATTTATGGTAGTACGTATGTATTTATATTCTTTTTACAGTGTGTGTAGTCTAACCCTAGCCGCCCAGTGTGCGTGTGTAGTGTAATAGTATTACAATATTAGGTACAAATGCATTCATCTGCTTTGGCTTACTTACATTAGTAGTAGTGTGACACACTGCAAGATTTCACGAAGCAAATCATTTACGCTGAACTATGTAGCTTTTGTATAGTGTGTAATGTGTCTGTATATAAAGCGAGTGGAGTATTGAGACGGGGTGTATGAGACGCGTAGATTTCTGGCGCATCCGATGATGGGATGATGGGAAGCTGTGCAGAGCAGACAAACAGACATGCCATGCCTCCCTGAATGGATAAAAAACAAAGCTAAAGTCCTCAACCCCAGTCAGTCGGTTGAGAATTTTTTGAAGATATCCGTAGTTTTATTCTACATACAACATAAGATACTACTGATACTAGTACACTTGTAGTAAAATACATACCTAAAAAGAGTTTGCTACAAATGCTCTCAGAGACACAACGAGCGCAATACAATGCATCCTTAATATTAATGTCAGATGTGTGTAGAAGATGTACATACATACATAATACATGCATGCATACCTAACAAGTAAAAGCAACTGATTCTTTTCGTAACCAATAATAATATGTACATGTACATATACATAATGTATAACAACAATAATATTTTGCTGTACATAGTAGGACTAGCTATACAAAGGATACTGCAGCAGAAATTATAAGATTTTCCTTCAACAAAGAAGATTCATCATACAGGGTCACATATCATACCAACGGTTACATTTACATACCATAACATCTTGTTACACGCATTGAACAAGTAATGGTACACTTACACAAGAGATTTCCTATAGGACATATGAAATAGACATGTTGGCAAGTAGTACCTCTGTACCAGTCTTAAGTATTAATCTGGATGTACATGTTATTTTTCTATGTTAATACATAATAAGATTATCCAGAGAGTCTAAAAGGGGTACGAAGATAATAATATCTGCATGCAAGGTTGCATTCGATCACATTTTTGGTGGTAGTGATGTTGAATTCCTTAAAAAAGTGCTTGGGTTGTTGTGAGATGCTCTTTGTCTGATCAAAATAATACACAGTCCCTTTTTATTGATGGACAATGATTTCTACCTGTACATTGTTCTGAAATGAGGAGTGAGGAGGAGTTGTTTCTATGTGCAAGGAGATGTTATATTTTCAATGTCTCTACCATCTCAACGTGTGAGATTATGTGGCTGGAGCAGCTAGGAAAGTAATTTCATGAATGTGTAGTGCCTGTACTTGTATATAAATACTTTAAGCATATAATACACATCTATACCACGATGCATAGCCATTATTACGTATCTTTGTTCAATCAGTCACACGAGAATTCCATGCCATGCATAGAGAAGTTGTATGATCTAATGTAATGCACAAAGGTAGGTAGTACTTGGGTAATTGGTACTACTACTCCTTTTGTACTTGTATGAGAATAAATGTAGATAATGTAGACACTGCACACATACCATGCACATTATTATAGCAGTACATGAGCCATGAGCGTTCTTTAACTTAGGGTTGCACGTCTCTATGTGTGTATGTTCATATATATAGTTACTATTTGGTTAGTTTTTAATAGCTGGGTATTAAATAGCAGTGGTAGTATTCTTTAATAGAAGTAGTAGTGGTGGTGCTAGTGCACTGGCAGAGAGTTACTTTCTACCAGAAGAAGATTGGTATTAGGGATATCCATTGTAGGTATATAAGTACTACCTAAACGTTAAACGAGAGGCTGCTACAGCTTCCCGCCCGACGTATAGTTAAGTCAACTTGACTCGTTCATGTCCGTGTCCATGAACCTCCAAGGTCTCCCATTTCCTCTCCACCCAAGCTTTACGAGTTCCCTACGAATACGATACTTTGCTCCATAGTATTTTTTGTCGCTCTTGTTCTTCTGTGTGTGTTATTTTGTTTTCCTTTGCACATTACCACGTTACTAAAGGAAAGAGTCACTTCTTCTTCTCCCTCACTCTTCTACTACGACTACAATGTATTACTATATATTTATTACTTACGAGTATTCCTCAAAAGACTCCACGCTACTCCTATATGCTTTATTACTTCAAATGCAATGCTCCTGGCTGAGTGGCTTGGCCTGGCCTTCGTTTCATCTGAGATCTCTGAGAACATACCTGACAACTTCCCGGCAACACATTCACATACCTATCTCTGTACTGCACAGAGAGAGAAGAACTTAAGAAACACAACATACTTAATGTACAACCACCATACAGCTGCATTTCATATGTAGCAATGTCATGGAACTTATATACCACCATGCGACTACCTAATAACAAAATATTTCGTGTGTGTATGTAAAGGTTGCAGCATTTTAATAGCGAGTACCTTCAGCTCAGTTTGCATGTACAGATGCAGATGGATGGGTAGTAAAAATTGTATGTGGTGCTACATGTACTTTGCTCTGATGTGAGAGATGAAGCACGCTACATTTAACCAAAACAGATTCACCATGAGCGCTTTTGAGACGCAGGCATTCAGATGCAGAGGATACACACAAACACGAAATGAGATTACAATGAAATTATAATGCAATGGAATAACAATTACATGTCTGAATCTGGATGGGGTAACGCTTAAGAAAAGGAATCTCGTCCTTTCCCCATCACCCATTCCTGCATCCCATTATTCCCGCCTGATTTTTTTCCCTCGTCAACAAAATTTCTTACATCTTAGACATTGTTGTGAATAATGACAATAATGAGGGATTTTTAGCTATTTTGAGGGTAGCTATGAAGAAAGCGCTCAGCTTTTCTCCTCTTCACAACAATGTTACGCAAAATTAAGTTTTTGTAATTGCAGGACAAACATTGGTGAAATACGACGGTGTGCCGCTCTGAAAGTGAAGAGGTGAGAGCAACTTTGAAGAAAATGACAGAATACGAAATGTGAAAACGACATTCCAAATCCTTACATGAATAATTATGATATGATTATGATTATTAATTAATAATAATTATGGCATCATAATTATGATATGATATCAATGATATCCTTGTTCAACTCTTCATCAACATCATCTATTTCTAATTTGCTAGAGCCCTCATTTTACAAATTTCTAGATACGACCTTGTTTTCTACACAATTAATAACTCGCAATTAGATATGATTATACAAGTCACAAGTTTCAAATGCATAATATATTAATTAGCATCGGCTTACCGTAACTCAATTCATTATCCTTAAGCACAAGTGATGACAGGCGGGCTCTACAATCTTTGAAACGTTTTTGAGTTTCGTTCTCTGCAGTGTCTGCAGAACACTTTCCTTCCTCAATCTGTGTACGCTTTCGTCTCGGCATAATACACTTAACTGTTTAAATAGCTTAACTGAATATTTAGATTGCACTTACAAGTTACTAGCTCACCTACGGGTGAGTTTGTATAACTTCTCGCTTTGGGCAGTGTTGAACTTTGGCCAAAGATTTAGACGGGAATAGCACGTTAATTGTGATAGTTAAAAATATGATATTGGTACCAATCGATTCATCATGAATCAAAGAATCGATTGTGTGCAACAATGTTTGTTTTGCTGTGTATCTTCATAATTAAATTAAATCTTTAACATAAAATCACTTTTGGTCAAGTAGAGTCACGTGATCTGGTTACAAGTAATTTTATGTTAAAAATTTAATTTAATTGTGAAGATACACAGCAAAACAAACATTGTTGCACACAATCGATTCTTTGATTCAGGATGAATCGATTGGTCCCAATATCATATTTTTAACTATCACAATTAACGTGCTATTCCCGTCTAAAGATTTGGCCAAAGTTAACATTGCCAAAACGAGAAGTTGTACAAACTCACCCGTTGAAGAGGTTGTAAGTGTAATCAACTGAATATTCCGATTCTACTTTTGCTGAATTTCAACAAACACACCGAACTCACAAATTAATAACCAGCAAACAATCAGAAAACTAATATTTTGAATGTTATCAGCAATTTAGAAAAAAGTTAAGTTGTCAGGGCTAAAGACGAGCGGTAAAAAAAGCCGGCTGCCGGAATAATGCACAATGCAAGCAAGAAGTTGCAATTTTACTGCACACCCACTCCTCCAGTTATCTGCTTTAATTATTGGACACGGAGTGAGGATCTTGCATAATTATATTTATTGACTATGTTTGCTGGCGCCGTTGGAGTGGGAGATCGGCTTTGCCGCTCTTCCGCCGATAAATCAGATCTCAATGATCAACTTCGATAATATTTGTGAGAACGCTCAAATTCAAATGTTATTCCACGCTGAACTATAAATACAAATCTCACAGTATACTAAAAATGAACACTATTCTCGATTCTCTGGTGACTAGCATAACTGTAAAATTCAAAAGTGTACTTTAATGCAATTCTTGTGATTAACAATTCCTATCCTAACTAGTTACAATCTGTAGTATTGATTATTTCCCCTAAAATTTGGTATAATAATAAGAGTGATACAAGGAATATGAATATTAGCAATCATGCTTCCTAATTCAATATATTTTTATGCATTTGCATCTTTACACATTTGCCGAATGCGTCACAAAATCGTACCAACCAAGATCAGATATTTCACATTTTTCTAATTTTTGAATAATAAAGCATTGCATAAATAATACAATTGCACAGATTTGTAAATAGTATGTACTAAATACCAATGTCTACAGTCAGCAGTATTGTATGAATTAATACTTCAATACTACTTGACTAAAAACTGATTTTACAAATCAAAAACTGTCAGCTGTATTAAATTAATGCTTTTATTTCTAGGTAGTTATGCAATTCATTAATTTGTCACTAAACAGTCAACAGTTGTGATTCCGAATTGAACTTGTCCCCCATTTAACTTATCATCATACCTACACCCAACTTCTTCCTACCAGACCTTGTATTCATTACATTTGTGGTTCTAACAAAACAACTAACCGACCAAGAGGAGTCGTCTCACTTTGACTCCTCAAAATGTTGGACTTGGGTACGGTACGATACGAGGAATACAATAAAGGAATAAAGTATTATGTAATTTACGATTAGATAACTCGTTAATCTTATTTGTAATAATAATAGAGGATACTTACTTTGCTGATTGTTTATCGCGGTAGGCTGTCAGAAATAACCGAACAAGGGAACAAATGGTGAAACCACAAGACAAGAACCAAGTCTCAATTCTGGACGAATAATGAGCGCTGTCGAATCTCTTCCGTGAAAGAAACGCCACTCTGTCACTATGTACTAAATGAACTTTGATAATTCTCTTCCTGTTTTAATGAAAAGCCAATCACCGCATTAAACATTCAGTGGAATTACTTCTGTATGATGTGTCGGTAGCTTAAAACCAATGTAAAGCAAAAGGGGAATAAGAATACGACACGTCAGTAAACCACTGAAAATGACCTCGGAACTGAACTCTGGAGAATGAAGTGAGTGACTTTGCTTTACGTATTACACAAAATGAGACACGTGAAATATACCTGAATTAATTTATTAGTCTTTTCATAAAGTAATGCTTTCATAACGTCTAATATCAACCGGAAATATTGAATTTGTCTACAAGTCAAAAAAATAAGTACATCGGTCGTAATTTAATTATCACTTGGACTTGGAAGTGTATCCGCCAACTAAGCCATGCCTATAAGTTACATATAATCATTTCCTAATTCATAATTACAGATATAACAAGATTCGGCTGACACAATTATTAAATACTACAAACAAATGGTAACTGAATAGGCAGGTAAGTTTATACTTACAACAAGTACGTCAAAGGAAAACAATAAAGAAAAAGATAAGTGGAAAATTCTAAAGAGATTCTATTTCATATAGAAAAACGTTATCACAAGAAACACTGCTGCAATGATAGACACATATAAAATACTACGAGATACATTAATATTAACATAGTATAGAGTTAATAATATAGTTTATACTGATTGATATATATATAGAACCTACGGAGAAGAATTGATTACCCACACAGATAACAATCTTGGAAATAGATAACAGTTCAAAACGTCACAAGTCATTAAGTTACTGCGTACTCTACCTGACACCACAATATATACATTGATCAATAATCATAAGTATTTAGTAATTTAACTGGACATATACACAACATTATTAATACTACACGTACACCTAGACACACTTTTAAAATTAGCTGTAGTGTATATACACATAATGATTTTGATACAAACAATAATAACAATGAACCTTAAATACATTTTGGTAGCTATTCATTGGCTAATACTAGTTTACAGCAGTTTGAATTAGTATAAATAGCACAGCTACTTTACCAAGAAATAGATTAAAACTTGAAATTGTCAGGTTTAGAGTTATTATACAATAGTACAGCCGCAACAACAAGTTTGTGGGTAGTCTGGAGCATAGACTTTGTTTTCCAACCCATATATGAAGTAGCTACCATCGTGGTTTTTCCAACGGTAGTCGATTACCGTAATGGGAACTACTCGAACTTGATGTCTCTATGTATACAACAAGACAAAATCAAATATTAAATGCACATCCGATTTCTTAGAAAGCAATTAGGAAAAATCAATGCAAATGAATGAAATCAAAAAATATGCTTACTTGGGCAAGAAGTAAAGTGCCAGAAGAATTTTCACAATGCTCATTAATTAATTGGGCTGACGCCATGGCAAGAGTTTCATCAGTTATTATGTCCGAAGGAAGTGGCGTAAGCCGAACTCCAGTCTCTTCGATTCCAATTTGACCGTCTACTTGTCTCACCAAGTCCGGAGGAAGTTCATCACCTCCAGTTACATGTTCTCCCACAGTAACCTTCCTATAAAAGCCAAGATATCATTCAAAACCGTTACATGTCCAGCTCTGCATAAATAATTTTAAGATAATAATTTTGTAGTTCATTTCTGTAGGTTCATGAATGAGTCTAGGAAGCTTATAAGTCGAAGAGTAGATTTATATTGGTAGGTACTGGGCATTCACAAATCTCAATGGATAATTCATAAATGTCATAGTTTTATCCAGTCATTATTTGCCAGATTACAACTCCGGAAGTGACGGTAAAGGCAAAATAACTTTTCTTCCTAGGGTATGAGGTATTCAACTGTAAATTGGTATTCTAAACGAAGTCGTTTCGAGAGTTCAATGTCGTGAAGATAGCTCCATTCCTCATTAAATATAGCATTTTTAATATATAGACGGTATAACTATCAACAAATGCGTGGAGTTAGTATTTCTGTGTAAATATTCCTTCATTGATCGAAGGACATTTTATAGCCGTGTCAATGTTACGATAACTTTAAAATATTTACATTACTGCCACCAGGAAATGGTTCTTAATACCTCAATTGACGTCACTGTCTTGTTTTAACAGTAAACTTCGTTAATTATTGACTATACATGGTCTGAATTATAGAAATATATTGGTTTGTTGACTGCATTTTTATTATTTAACTTGTGTAGTTTTCTGTTAGCTGTATAATGAAGAAACGAATGATCCATTAGTATTACCAATTTCGAATACGATATTTTCTACTAACATATTGCCACAATTGTAGTCCAATTGGGGAAACTTTACAAATTCAGAGCAACCTCCACTTATTGCTTTCTAATTGTCACATATTTAGCTATAATACAATTAACTACCTTTAATGAATTCAGTAAGATTTAAATCCTATTAAAAATGCATTACCAAGAAACTGTCAGTTGAATGAAGCATTTAAGTTGACCATAAGTGTCACAAATAGAACAGGAAACCCTGCCTTTTGCATTGCAACGACTGCAGTCTTGCCTTCCATGTCCATGAGCAGATGAACCACAAACAATGCATCGCTCTCTGGACTCAGACCCAAGTCCCCAACCTTCTCCTTGACAAGCAAGGCATCGAGTCTGTAATTTTTCCATAAAAACCAAACATATAAATCTCATTATGGATCTGCTTAATCTAAATGTTACATTAAATCTACTTCACTTACCCATCCCTTTCCATGGCAGTGGGGACATCCTAAAGTTCCAGCTCCTCTGCAGCGATGACACGGCTTTACTGATGCGGTATGTGGAACCTTAAAACAAATCGAAACACCTTTAATACATAATATACCTTAAAACGAATTTCATCTAGATACACTATGTTTCATTAGTTCAGACGATATTAAACAACAAAAATGACCTCAATGATTTTCACTTCACTGTGGAAAGGTTTTGACGGAATAGCTGATATATCCCATGGAGATGGAGCATTTCCGTCTTCAGTTCCATCCACATCCCCACCCACATGGGGAGACCATGCCCACCTTGCTTCCCTTTTTTCAGTAAAGGTGTGCAGCACATACTGAAAATATACAAATCAACTTTAAAATAATTACTATTCAAAATATAGTTTTGATTGAAAATATAATGATAACTATTTGCAAATAAATATATTAAGCATTCATAATATTATACAAGTACGTTTTTGATAGAACCAAAGGAATTACAACAATAACATTCTGAAACTCCAGCAATAGCTCTCATTTCTGCGAAGACTGTGATGTGTCTCACATGAAAACAAGCGAATTATTGTACTTGACTTAAGAATGTGGAAATGAAAGATGCATAAAGTTAGGAGTCACTTTGGTTGAATCTAAAGTACATGTTTTGTCATCTATCGGGAGAAAGTTGAAAGAGTTTTACATGATATGCACATGTATGGCGAATTGACATTACAGACATGTGTCGCGCTGCTCCCACGCCCCAACAACAATGATTTCTCACGTAACCCAGCAAAGCTGTTCTTGCGACAGATTCTGTCATCTGAAAACATATTTAAGATCATTTTAATCATCTCGGAAGTATGTTTTATGTGAAAGATTTCATGTACAGAAACTATCGACTCATTTCGTTGTAGACAAACTTTATCATGCAATATCATGGACTCAATAGCATTTACTACCTATTTGCGTACACATTGTATTGTAAGACATGTATTTTTATGTAATTAAGAATTGCATAATAATTTGTGCTCTATTGATTATTTTACAGATAATTTCAGACATTATGTCGCCAAATATTTGCGAATAAATTGATGTTGCTGTTAATCTTAACTATGATATATTAAATGATGTACACAAAACGAAGTTATTATGAAAATGAAAAGCATGAAAGTTTTATGACGTTTATACTATCACCTGTGGAATGGATGTCCTTAAACTGTATTCTGGAGTGGGTGCCCAAGTTCCTAGCATTTGTTGAGTTGGGTCGAGCAAATCAAAGTCTCCATATGGCTCAGGAGGAGGCACATTCACTGTAAATGGAAAAAAATTAAATTCATGTTAATTTAACATCTTTATCAACTTCTGATGTATCGTTGAGTTTTATGCAAAACATTGGCTTCTTATTATTAAGAACTAAGAACTAATGCTTACCATAATAATGAATGAGATTATTTCTGGCATGTTTAAATCAACCATATTTTTCTTCAGTTAACTTTAAGGTTTTGTTTAGTTTCCATAAGAAAGCGGAATCAAGTAAACAACGAATTTTTTTTTTAATATAATGAAATTAGTTAAAAATTTATATTAGCTTGATACTGCTCTATCAAAAGGTTTGATTTTTTGAATGATAAGGAATTTGAAGATAAAAATTTTAATTTTTGTCAATTGTATGTACAAATTAATCCCTTTTCTTGGGTGCATTAAAATGATGTACGGATAAAAAAAGTCTCGTTTATAACATTTGTAAGGTTTTACAAAACTTATACTGCATAAATTCCACAATGTGTAATATATTTGGAAGGTATTCCACAATGTATTTTAAATTGTGTTGTTACATTGCACTTTGAAATTGATCGTGATTTCATAGTGGCGGTGTTTCCAGCTAACTATAAAATACATTGTACTTCGCAGAAGAATTTTTTCCTCTTTCAAAGATCGTTAATTCTGGTGATTGTCGTGATTTAAACTGAATGCTGACAAAATGGAAAGGAATTTTATTCGGGATATTTGCCTTACTTTAAATACACACAATATTTCACTCCTTACAACTAATGCTAACAATAATGCTTAAAACAAAATTAGTGGCGCCGCGGGCAAAGGTCTTTATGCATTGTCGATAATTTTCAAGACCTATAAAACTGTCACATTTAGCAACAGTACTGTTGCAAATGAATCGCAGCCATGCATACTCATACATTTTACTTGGTAATCTAACATGATATTTATGAAAACCTTTTTTTCTTACTTAACTACTACAAGCTATGAAAATAAATACCTTTTTGTTTACAAAACGTCATTAAATAATTGCATACTATAACACGTAGTAGGGTTTATATAGAGGTACATTACATAAATTACTTTTCAAAACAGGAAATCCATGGAAAAAATCTAGACTAGTAAGTAATTTAGTCACAGCACAGAAGTAAAAAATAAAGGAAGTATAGAACATTTTAGTGGTTTTTGTACAAAGTTATTCCAAAAAAGAAATAATGTCTTAATGTAAATTAGGAACCTACCTCAGTGAAGTACAAATGCATTTACATAACAAGCAATCAGTTTGTAATTGCAAGCAAATGAACTTAAAGTTGCAGTAGTGTCTGGATATGAAAAACTCAATCAAGTAATGAGAGTGGAGAGATATGGAAGAATGCCAAATACTTTTGAAAAAAGGTTAACTGTTCTAGTCTGTGTTAGCTACGCGTAGAAGAGCCTATCTTTTTGTAAGTGTGATGAATGTGAAATATGAGATCTTTTGGAGAACTGTCGTCTTTTTCACACGCGTTAATTGTCTGTGTGTAATAGCGAACTGTTAATTATCGTAAGTGTAATGTAAACTCTATCCTTCATCGAACTGTAGGTGTTCTATCGATAATCTCACACTAATGAAAACTTGGCTAGTCATCACTTGAAGGGATTTTATTATTTTCAAGCGAAATGAGAACAATTATTATGTTCGATAAAATGTTGCCCAAACAAGCTTCTCTGTTCTTCTGTACGAACTTTCCATGTTTTATTCATTTGATTTTTTTTACCTCACGAAACAAATAAACGCTAAGCACCTATTCATCAGCCATTGATAAGTGGTTCTTAACATGAATTTGGATGACAATTTAGACAACAAGTGCGACAACATTTTTTAACATAAAAAGAGAAATGTTCCATCTTGCATTATTATGATGATAAACTTGTTGAAGTCTTGAAATTGATTTGCCCTATAGATGTAGAAGTTCAAGCTCCTATATTATATACTATACAAAATACGACTGAATGTTAAAGGATCGCACATTACATTTTTGGGGCATTCTAAAATTGACAATTTTCACTACATACAGCAATTGTATTTTTTATGTAAAGCGATGACTGCCAGATTTCATTCCAATTTTATATAGAAAAATATCTCTTTAGTTCGTATATTGGTACATATAATAGATATAAATACACGTTTGTCCAGTCAGTTTTATTATCGATCGTATCAATAATTTTCATCAAAATTTTTTGATGCGTTAATTATTATTCGCTTTTATCGCATTATTGTTGTTTTTCCTTGCTAAAATTCACGTGTTACAGAAATTGTTTAAAAGGGAATAACAATATTAATTTATAAGCTCGTATGGGAAACAAGGTGTTTGAAATATTTCAGCTGATAAGAATATTATTACAAAATCGGCATCCTAAGCTGAATAAATGGCAATCAAATTTTAGGAAATGAAACAAAATATGAAGTAGACAAGTCCAGGTTTAATATGCAAACTGATTAGGAAGCAAAAGTCATGTTTGAGGACGGCGTAACTCCTGCAATTTTTTAAATAAGGTTCGAAAAATTAAGTCTGTTTTTAACGACTGGATGAAATATATTTCAACAGAATATTTATTTCAAATAAACTTTGGGATCTTAAGTTTTCTTCCGACAGATTTTTTCCTCTTTTTAATTCTCGATGGATATTAATACTTCCTAACAATGGCTGAGTTTATTGCTACTTCTACTTGCAAATGTATGCATCTCTTCTGTTGGTAGCTGCATATGATACATTTGCCAAGGAAAGCAAATGCGGAAGATATTTAATACCCTATCATGCTATTTGCAAGGGAGTTACACATTACAGTACCGAGACATGAATTCTTGAGAGAGATGTTCTTAAGTTATGCACAACGAAACTCAAGTGAAGGTATCTTTCATCGCCACATTACAGGAATAAATGACTGAGCAGATGAGACATGATGAATGCGATAGAAGATGTAAACATATCGTAAATCCTCTTGTCCATCAACTGATTGTGAATGACACTTATCGTGTCACTGATGTCATTTCTTACTACTTACATAAAAAACCATGCAAAACACAAATACACACACCACGTTTGCTAAAATTACGTAGCAAAGAAAATTTTGCAAGGAACGGATGGTGAGAATAATAATAATGGTATAATCAGTTGAAGAATATTTCTCTGTTTTCAATGCATGCTGTTTTTCATTACTAAAACAATATTAGCATAATATTTCCAAATGTTTTACTTCTTTCCATAAAAAATCTGCTGATTTGTTTGCACTCTATCTGCATGCAACTCCACACTTTGTTTGCTATAAGAAAAAGTATAGCAAATAGACCGTTAGACATAAACTTTCATCTAGTTTGTTTTTCTAGGTTTCATCATATGTTGTATGTTGTAATGTATTTATCTAAGAATAAGATTGTGTATGTCACCATAAACTTCTACGGAACTCGGTCTTCGTGCTTTTCAAGTAACATTCCGACTCTTGCTGATAAAACACATTAAACGATTTTTGAAATAATTGCGTCGCAGTCTCCCTATTTGTATTACAAAAGCCTCTCACGATCAGTTTTAATAGCAGTACATTCATTTTAAGATAATGCTGCTATTATGCATAAGGTTGGGTTACATTATAGCTCATCTAAATAATGTTGTACAAATAGTAATTCACTGCTTTAGACAAATTTATTAGTCATCACAGCAAGAGAAAAATACTGATGCAGATACAGGAACAATAAAAACAAGCCGAAAAGCAGTAATGACCTAGGCGTACTAGAGTCAATACAGTGTAATCCTTTAAAATGTTTCCTTTCTCAATATTTTTCCATTGCAATCTGTCAATATTTCCTTGGGTTAAGTACACCTACAAATATGTCAGTAGGAAAGATAAATTATTGTTTATTTCACGTATTTTTCTCCGGTGATGATTGCATATCCTGCAGGATAATACACTGTCATGTAATATGTTTACAATTAAAGTGATGAAATGATCTTACAAGGCAAGAGCTATCCTGCGCATTTCAAATACACAACGCTTAGCACTAACTTGACATGTTTTCTAAAAGGAAAAATACTGTACGTATTCACCCACCTACAAGTAAGTAGATCACAATAAACCATTATAGTGTAGTGCGTCTTAGTTAGTCTTATCTTCTACTACTACCTTGGCATATTATCTTGAGTGATAAGCTCAGATATCTCAAACGTAAACTAAAACCCAGGCCCAGACGTAAAACGTATATTACAATGAAGTTCTGATCTGAAAGGACAATTCTGATTTTATCTGTGTGTTTACGCATTGTTTATTTATTGATGAAATGAGAACAATCTTCTGGGAAGCGGAAGTTCAGCGATGACAAATAAAGTTCGTAGGTAATGTACCAGAAACCATTACTATTTTGGATGTATATTTATAATATATACTATGCATATATATCTATATGTGCAATTAAAATTAATGCACCTTTTGTGTATATAATACCGCGCTATATATCGAATTATATCCGCTAGCAACTCAAAGAAAATCATCGTTTTATCTTTCGAACTTTGTTCTTCAATATCAAAAGAACTATTTAAAGTCTTTCCATTCTGTGACCTCTTGTCTCTTATTTTATTTTACTGGAATGTTTGTTTATATGTTTCCAGTCCCAGAGTAAAAGAAACAGCAGGATGGATAGATTACTTTGTGAATATTGAACAGCAATATAATGTATAGGTAATTTGACTATGCTTTATAAAATTATATTGCGCGTTAATTATTTTTGTTCAGCTTACACTGCAATTTGCAGTTCTGGGAATCTACACTGTCCATAAATGACTAAAGAAACTCAAAACAAACATGTTTTACATAGTCTAGTCTAGACAGAACAATGTCGTGTCGTGTATGTAAAACTACATTTTACACACATTCTACTATACCCAATATCATGCTAATGCTAAATGATACGAATCGTAAAAAGACTATTTTGTGAGTGTGCCGTAGGTACGGAGAATTTAACGATCATCGAGCACGAGTCAGTTTAAAATAAAAGTTGATTGTAGGAAATAATGGTCATGGCCATGTGCCACTGCCATACTGCTGTAGATGCAAACAACTAAATTGGATAATGGAGAATACATATAATTTCCACATCTCAATTCAAGGAATAGTGGGAGAAGATGTACATACTAGAGGCCGGCCCCCAACCCAAAACCCAGAAATTGGGCCAACCCAATCCGATTTGGGTTGGGTTGGGTTTCAGTTTTTTCGAAGGTCATT